>CABHPQ010149640.1:0-32197 GCA_902168405.1 Peromyscus aztecus
TTTTTTTTTTTTAAGATGTATTTATTTATTTATTATGTATACAGTGTTCTGCCTGCACACCAGAAGAGGGCACCAGATCTCAATACAGATAGTTGTGAGCCACCATGTGGTTGCTGGGAATTGAACTCATGACCTCTGGGAGAGCAGCTAGTGCTCTTAACCTCTGAGCCATCTCTCCAGCTCCCAAGGAGCACTTTTCTAATCCCTGGCTAAGTTCTGCATTCTCTGGTTGGGGAAGTCATTTCCCCTATGGTAGCTCTAGTTTTGGTTGGAGGAGAAAGACATGTAAGGTGATGGTCCCAACAGGACCTGGGCGAGCACAGCCATAGCCATGGATTTGGGGAGCAAAGACGGAGGCCAGGAAAGGCGTGAGTCGGCTCTCCATCACTACAACCAAAGGGAAGAGAGAGGGCGACTTAGAAAGAAGATGATTGCCTTTGGGTTCTGTCCATGCTCACGTGGCCCTGTGGCTCCCGTGGCCCTGTGGCTCCTGTGGCCCTGCTGCTTTGGTGCTGTACAGGGCAGAGCACTGTGGCAGAGAGGACACAGCAGGGCAGAGCTGCTCACAGCCAGTAGCTGGGAAGCAAAGGGAGAGAGAAAGGAGCCAGTATCCCAGAATGCCCCACGCCACCAGTAGCCTAACCTCCCCGAACCTCCTACTTCCTCCCAGCAGCCCTACAGGCTGGCAGCCAAGGAGGACATTTTAGATGCAAATCATAACTGAGGGCTTCCTGGAGGAGGTGACACCTGCCATGAAGGAAGGACATGACTGACCCTGTAATGCCCTCAGAAGGCAGACTTCATGCAGCACCAGGAGAAACATCTTCTCCAGAGTGTCTTGCTCTCTGCCCATCCCTGTTTGTCAGATAAGAAAATGAAGGCAGAGAGGTAGGGCCACATGACCTTCGTCACAACTGGGCAATGGAGAGGCCCAAGACCTGACTGGCCTCCCCAACCTCAGTCTGCGGACTGATTCTGGTTGATAAGTTATCAAAGGAGGGTTTGTGAGTCAGGTGCTCTTGGGTAGAAGGGGAAAGAGCAGAAAGGAAAGACGAAATAGGGATGTAAAGACACACACACACACACACACACATACACACAAATTTGAATGATGAGATTCTTGGGGTTGTTTGGGTGCTGGGGACTGGAACCCAAGGTCTTGAACTTGCTAGGCAAATGCTCTACCAATGAACTAAATCTCAAGCCCCTCCCCCCTCCCCCCCCCCCCCCCCGTGCCCAGACCCCCCCCCCCCCCCCCTGCAGGATTTTTTTTTCCCTTTGAGAAACAAAACAGCATGGGTTGTCAGGAAAGGGGCCAAAGACAAATGGACCCAGCACTCCGGTGTAGCAGCTGGCCCCTGAGTGCAGGGCCACAGTTCCTGGCAAAAAGAAGAGCTCTTGATAAAAAGAAGAGCTCCCTGTGGGGACTTAAAGACCCCAGGCAGGGGTCTCCCCGCAGGCTGGCTCTCTGCTGTGTCCCATCACCGACCCTTTTCTTTTCCTCTCTGAGTAGCATGTGAGGCGGCTCCACGCTGAGACTGCCCACGGATTCCATGTGGGTGGGCCACGGAGCCTGGGGCAAATGTGAGGAGCAGATAAACCCCTGAATGGGCACCACGGGGACATTCCAGACTTTCAAATTCACCCACGTTTTCTTTGCCACCCTTCACTGAAAGAGTTGAGGAAAGAGAAGTGCTTTGGGGCGTGTTGGAGGTTTTGTGGATATCCATCCTGTTTTAGCCTCGCCCTAAGTATAATATCTCAAACTATGCTATGCCCGCTTCATAGGTGAGAAAAATGAGACTGTTGGGCAGGCACTCTCAAGCTAGAAAGGGAAAGAGCTGAGAAACAAAGCTAGGTTTCTTCAGGTGTTATTTTATTGTTAGCACACAGATACTGACTGGCGGGGTTTCCACAGGGCTCTTGACTCTTGTGTATTCGAAAGAGTGACAGTCAGGGAAACACACACGTGCACAGACACGTTCACACAGACACACATACGCACATGCACACACACACACACACACACAATGCAGCATTTTGTTTTGTTTTGTTTTAAACCCAGCATGAATCTTGGAGACTGTTTAGACTCCTTGGCAATTCTTTTCCATTTCAGGTTAAGGGATCTGAGGCCATCAAGGCAAGAGAGTTGGATGGTCCTTACTAATTAGTAAAACCAAGGTCTCCAGAGCTTGTGGCATCGAGTTCAGTTCCAGGGATTTCCTGGGCACGGCTCTGGACTCCAGAAGCAAAAAGCTGAGAAGGAACAAGAGCCAGCCGTGGTAGCCAGCCCTGCCATGGTGAGAGAAGCTGGCAGGTGGGGTGAGGGTGAAGTCATGATGGCCAGCTCTGCCATGGCGAGAGAGGCTGGGGGGAGAAGGCATTTCTGTGAAGGTGGGAAGTGCGAACTTGGGAGCCAGGGCGGGACTCTGACTTGAGAGTTGGAAGGTGGCATCATGCAAGAGCAGCCTCATGAAGGTCACCGGGCTCCTTGGTCCCAGTTGCTCCCTGTGGGACATTCACAGACACACGCAGCTAGGTCCTGCCCCCTGGGCTCAGAAGAGTCCAGCTTTAGCACCTAGATGAACGACGCACGCTCTACAGCTTTCCGTTTCCTTCTGGAAAAGGTTTCACCTAGATGAACGACACACGCTCTACAGCTTTCCGTTTCCTTCTGGAAAAGGTTTCCTCATTCTCTATAGCCGCCTTAGGCTGCTGCTTCCTGCACATTCCCACTCAGCCCTGTGTGGAAACCAAGAATGTCCCCAGAACACAGATGTTGCCTTTGAGTGTGAAAACTCCTTCACCTCTAGAAAAGAGCACTCATTTCTCACATAGAACCTAAATTTGTCAAAACAGAGAGCAGCTGAAACTGCAGATAAAGATAGCATAAGAAAAGAAAACCACGGAACGTGATGGTGTGTGTATAATCTCAACACGTGAGAGGCTGAGGCAGGAGGATCACCAAGTTCAGGCCTAGCCTGGGCTATATAGCAAAACACTATCTCAAAATCAGGAGGGGAAGGAAGGCCGGCCAGTCTTAGTGATCAAAGATGTGGAATTCCTAAGACAGTAGCTAGCTGAATCCTTACACTTAAAATGTAAATAAATAACAGTAACAATACTCAGTGACTGAACTCAGTTTATCACAGGAATTCAAAATGGCTAACGTCTGAAAGTCTGTTTATGTGGTTCTTATCCACAGCAAAGGGGAAAGCCAGGCTGGGGGTGTAGCTCAGTGGTGGGGTGCTTGTCCAACTCATGTGCAGCTCCACAAAAACAAATAAATACGTACATAAAATAATAAGGAAATAGGGCTGGAGAGATGGCTCGGTGGTTAAGAGCACTGATTGCTCTTCCAAAGGTCCTAAGTTCAATTCCCACACCCACATGGTGGCTCACAACCATCTGTAATGAGATCTGGTGCCCTCTCTGGCATACAGGCATCTATGCAGGCAGAACACTGTATATATATATATACATACATACATAATCTTTTAAAAAATAAGGATAAATGAAAGTTTTTTTAAGTCATTTCAATATCTGTACAAAGGGAGAAGGTTGTTTGTTTGTTTGTTTGTTTGATGATTTAAAATTATCAGGTAGCTGCAGTGGCTGCTTAGGAAGTGAGACTGGAGGGTCACTTTAGCCCAAGAATCCAAGGCCAGTCTGGGCAAGATAGTGAGAACCTATCTAAAATAAAAGTCAAGGTAGGAACAGAAGACTGGAAGAGACTTCCTGGTCCCCATAAGGACATACACGGAAGCCCTACCATGGCTGTCAATCATCACACCTAAGTGAAACTTAGCAGCATCTCTCTAGAGGGGACTGGGATACAGACCCCTCCATCACTGCTTCTCCAGCATGCTAGCCGCCCTCGCGGGCACTACAAGGAAAAGAGGGGTAAGCGGACCGGAAGGAGGAGGAAGTGACTCTGTCATTACTCCCAGAGGATGTTATTCCCACAGAAGGACTGTGCTGATTTCCTGGTCAGCTCTTCGTCACTGAGACAATGTAGAAGCTTTGGTTTGGTTCAGGGTCACAGAGGGCTCAGTCCCTGGTCACGTGTCTTCTGTTGCTTTGGGGTTGCAGAAGGCAGAACGTCATGGCAGAGAGCGTGAAGCAGAGCAAACCGCACGGTGGTCAGGAAGTGAAGAGAGAAAAGAAGGAACTGGGGTCCCCAGTATCTACTCCAAAGGCACACCCCAGATAACCTTTCTTCCTCGAGGCCCATCCCCTAAAGGTACCACTGCCTCCTAATATCAGCCCAGGTTGGTGACCGAGCCTTTAGCACGTAACCCAGGAGAAGCATTTATGATCCAAGCCACAACAGACAAGCCACTAAAAACAAACAAAAGGCCTGATTACTAAACACAGACTTTACAAATCAGTTACATAGTCTTTCAAGACACAAAAGGCAACTGAAATTATTTTTCTTTATTATTGTTTTTGTTTTGCTTTGTTCTTTGAGACAGGGTCTCCTGTTGCCCAGGCCAGCTTGGAACTCACTATATAGTAGAGGATAGCCTTGTCTCCTGCCTCTGCTTCCCAAGATCTGGGATTACTGGTGTGTGTCGCCAGGATGGGTGTCTTGGGGTTTCTATCACGGCAAGGAAACACTGTGACCAAAAAGCAAATTGGGGAGGAAAGAGTTTATTCAGTTTACACTTCCATGTTGCTATTCATCACTGAAGACAGTCAGGACAGGAACTCGCACAGGGAGGATCCTGGAGGCAGGAGCTGACGCAGAGGCCGTGGAGGGGTGCTGCTGACTGGCCCAATAAACCCCTTTCTCCCCAAGTTGCTTTTGGCCATGACATTTCATCCCAGCTGTAGAAAAGTATCTAAGACGTTATCACACCTGAGAATCCAAAGAATTCTTTAATATGGTTGACCATGCTTCCGTAGTTTTCAAGTTCTTGTTGTTTTACGGTTGTAATTGTTTGAGTTGATTATAATTAGTTGATATGGCCTTCAAGTGCCATTTAAATGACAGGTTCTGTTCTATTTCTTTCCTTCCCCTCTTTTAGTCTATACTCAGAAAAGTGGGTCACGTTGTCCTGTCGAGTCTCCCGTGGTGTTGATTTTGCTCACCATGTCCTCCTGTGTGGTTTCTTGTGTCCCGGCTTTCCTGTTTCCTGTTACTCGGTCCTTGGGTCTAGGGACTTAATCAGGCTCAGGTTTCATCCTTCCTTTGGCAAGGCCAGTTCTTTGTCTCTCAGGACACAGAGTGTTCTTGTCTCTTGCCCAAGTCAGTAACTACAGATCCATCAGGAGTGGAGCTGGCAAAATCATGAGACTGTATGGAATTCTATCAGTCCTTCCTCAATAACTAGTTTTTGTTGTTGTTGTTGTTGTTTTGGTTTTTCAAGACGGGGTTTCTCTGCATAGCCCTAGGTGCCCTGGAACTCAATCTGTAGACCAGGCTGGCCTTGAACTCACAGAGATCTGCATGTCTTTGCCTCCCTAGTGCTGGGATAGGAGGCGTGCGCCACCACCCAGCTTCCTCAATTACTAGTTGGGAAACTCCAACAAAGAGGACTATTCCACATGTGCTACTTTTAATTATCCAATGTGTAGTTTACATAGGAAGGCAGGATAATTGGTCAATCATTCCCTTTATGCATCAGTTTTCAGTGAGCTGGTTTCCCAGCAGTCCCCTACAGTGATCTAATTTTTTTCTTTCTTTCTTTTTAAATTTTTAATTATGGAAACAAAAATATACCTAAAATCGAAGCTTCTGGAAAAAAACATTTGTTCTTCCCTGTCTTGTATAGTCCCTCAAACTTGACCTTGGCCTCCCTCCTGGCCTTGCATTTCAGAGCTGGGTCTCTAAAGATGTCCTTGTTGACAACAGTTTTGTCCAAAGGGATAGCCACAGAGCACTCTGTGGGCACGAGGTGACTCTGGTTGTAAACTTTCACAAAGGAAGTCCTGTTGGCATTTTTCTTCTCGCCCATGGCAGCTGTCATTTTGGGGGGAATAGCGGTCAGTTCCAGCCACCAGCATGACTACAAGGGAGAAGTGCCATCATCATCAGTGTTCTTCACAATGATGGCTTTGTGTCCGGAGTAGCGTCCAGCCAGGACCAGCGCCATTTTCCCCGGTTTCATGAATTTGCCCGTTTCAACAGCAAGCAGCCTGTACAGAGCAAAAAGGAAGGAGGGACGCTTCCACTCATCATCTGATCTTTGTTCTGTTTTGTTTTGTTTTTGTTGTTTGTTTGTTTGTTTTTCTTTTTTGGTTTTTCGAGACAGGGTTTCTCTGTGTAGCTTTGCGCCTTTCCTGGAACTCACTTGGTAGTCCAGGCTGGCCTCGAACTCACAGAGATCCGCCTGCCTCAGCCTCCCGAGTGCTGGGATTAAAGGCGTGCGCCACCACTGCCCGGCCTTTGTTTTGTTTTGAGACAGAGTTTCTGTGTGTAGCTCTGACTGTCCTGGAACTCACTCTAATTTTTAAAGTCTCATTACTAATTATTAACTTGTGGACTTAAATATGGGAAAGTATAATTTTAAGATAATATATGATTTCATTTCAATTAAATAAAAATAGACATGAATAGATATAATCTCTATAACCTGGGTATAGTGTTCACAGACAGGAGAAACCATTATCATAAAGATGACAATCACAAACAGGGTGTTGTGACACTTGGGACTAGCCTGGGTGACCTAGCAAGATTCTTTCTGGAAAAAAAAGGAAAAGAGAAGACAACCGCCCCTAAATTAATCTATCCATTCAAGGCAATTGTGAAAGTCCCATCTGATGTGCTAACACATGCCTGCAACCCTACACTGGGAAAGTTGAGGCAGGAAGACTAAGTTCTGGGCAAGCCTGGGCTACACAGTGAGACCCTGTCTCTGAAACCAAACCGAAGTTGATTCCATCCCCAGGACACCACTCCCATGAAAGGCTCAGGGCAGTTCCCTCAAGAGTGGGCTAATTGTAGTGAGAGCAGGTGGTTATCGGTCAAATTAGGCTTCCCTGGCTTGCTCTCTTGAGGCATGATACTGCTGGCTCTTCCACGCATCCCTACTTCTTTTCTTCCATGAAGCCGTGATTCTCACATGACCAAATACTACATTTCTTTATTGGGAAAATGTGAATCTAATATGTGACACTCTTCAGATCTCACAAGGCTAACTGGGAAGTCCGTGGGTAATGAGTACACAAGATCTTATTCTACGCTCTGCAGAGTTATGCTCTCAGGTGATTTTACCAAGGGGAAGAAGTCCCCCTTCACTGGCTCACATGCCCAGATCTCAAATGGTGGGGTTAACTGCCAGTTTAAGCCTCCACTTCTGGACAGTACAATTTCGCCCTCTGGTGGTCATCTCAATCCCTGCACCCAAGTTTGAAAAAAATTGTTCAGGGCAGAACGTGCCTTCAATGAGTATCCCCCACTCTCCACTCCCCACCCCGAGCCACCACGTTGAAGAAATAAATCTTCACAGAGGTCCTCTTGTCACAGAGATACCATAGATACTGTAATCATCTCCTACTACCCGCTAATGTCACTTATACAAAGTAAAAGAAATTCTCAGGTGCGTTCCTCAGCCACACTGTACACTAACAGTCCTTCTCCCACTCCAAAGCCTGGAGGGAGCTCCATGTGTGAGAGTCATTATCATGTGAATGTATGAGAACAGAAAAGGGGAACCCGAGTTACCAAGGAGCCCTGGATGTAGGGGAGCATGACCAACTGAGCAGTGGGTAATGCCTGACCATGGTATTTGAAGGTTGTCAGGGGAATGTGCATAAACCTCCCTCATAAAGATGACACTGTTTAAAACAATTTGCTTTCTACTGTTATAAGCACACTGGTGTTTTTCTTTTGTTTTTTTGTTTTGTTTTGTTTTGTTTTTCAAGACAGGGTTTCTCTGCAAATCCTTGTCTGTCTTGGAACTAGCTTTGTAGACCAGGCAGGCATTGAACTCACAGAGCCTGCCTCTACCTCCTGAATGCTGGGATCAAAGGTGTGCACCACCACAGCCCAGCAAAGAGGAGCTTCACTCATGTTTTTATATTTATTTTATGTGTATCAATGTTTCGCCTGCATGTGTATATGTGCAGCCTGCGTGTGCCCGGTGCTCTAGGAAGTCAGAAGGTGTCAGATCCCCGGGGATTGGAGCTAAAGATAGTTGTGAGCCACCATGTGGGTGCTTGGGAATCGAACCTGGGTCCTCTAGAAAAGCAGCTAGTGCTCTTAACCTCTGAGTCAACTCTCCAGCCCCCTCCCCCCGACACTAGGGTTTTAAGAAGAAAATTTAAACATGCATAAATATTCTACTCTAACATAACATTCCTTGTCTATTTTCTCTTCCAATCCTTAGCCATCTAGATTTTTGTGACTGTTGTTTGATTTTTGAGACGGGGTCTGAATATTAACCCTCGGCTAGCCTGGACCGTGAGGTGATCCTTCCGCCTCCTTCAGACTTTAATCATATCACTTTTCTATAGTCTCTGGCTCTTCTTCTTGTCGTTACACCATAAATCCTTTCCATACTTTCAATATTTCTCTTTTTAGCCGGAATTTTCTTTCTTTCTTTCTCCCCTTCTTCCTTCCTTCCTTCCTTCCTTCCTTCCTTCCTTCCTTCCTTCCTTTCTTTCTTTCTTTCTTTCCTTCTTTCTTTTCTTTCCTACTCATTAACCTTTTTAGTGGTCCTGAGGCTTGCACACAAGAAACAAGCTCTCCCTCGGAACTACATAAACCTCCCTATAGGTTTAAGTACCACAGTCACGGATACGACACTTCCCAAGTCTTCTTTGTTGAATTCTCTCTAATCTTCATTACCAACAAATAAAACAATCAAGTTGTTACAAAAGCTTATTTGTTCTTTTGGATTGTAGCCTTGTGATAAATACCCAGGTGAGAGTCCTGATTAAGGCTGAAACAGTTTTCTGGTTCTACACGGACTGTCCTACCACTTTCCTGAAGGGTATTTTAGTCATTTTAATGTCACTTGCCACACGCCAGCACTGGTCCCTCTACAGGATTATTGCTCTCATCAACACTGCTCACGACGCACCAGTAAACATTTCACTTGCCCGATTTCCTCCTGGGAAAACTGCCTGGGTCGCTTGCTGATGGAGGATACTCTTATTTTCACAGACCCAGAGCCAGGGAACATGACCCTTGACCCCCTCAGTACTCCTGCAGCTGAGCACAATCAGACCTCTGAGGCTGACACCGTGAAAAGCACGTAAGTGTGCAACTGTAGCCACGGCGGCTTCTCTGCATCCATCAGGGGTTTGTTTTCATTGATTTACTTTCTGGTTTTTTGTTTGTTTGTTTCTGAGATTCATGCGATAACATGCTGGCAGCTGGTATTAAAAGCAGCAGCCCCTGGGTAGGTTACACATTGATGAGTGAGCTACTTAATCCAAGTACTCCAGGTTAGGTGGGGAAGAGTGAACTTGAGTCACCTCAAAGGCATCTTTCTGGTGTGTCCATGTACCTGATGTTTACAGAGACCCTGAAAGGCTGGGGACAATCAGTTCATCCTGGTTCCTCCAGGTTCGTTAACTCTGGGCAGAGTAAAGATGGCCGGCCAGGCTTCTTCTCATCTCTGCCAGCACAGGAACACCTTCCTATGTGTTTACTATGAGCTCACTGGCCAGCAGCCCAGGCAGCCTGGTCCAGACCTTTGCCTCAGTCTCCTTAGGTTGTGGGCTCTGCTGTAGACTTCTCTGCTGCCAGCTGGAACCAACCTGATTGTGGGTTCCATGAGCCTGGGGTGGTTAGAGATCAGCAGTATAAACTCTCAGGCCAAAAAAGTTGTGTGACGAACCAGAAGCAACAGAAAGAAGCCTCTATGATTGAGGACGTCACTAAAGACTTTTTGGTTTGTTTTGTTTTGAATCCCTTTTCCCACAACATATTTTAAACAGGTTATTACAACTCCCCTCCCCTAGCCAAAACCAATGAAATAATCAAAGAGAATTCTTTTTTCTTTTTATCAAGACAACAGTTTAAAAAAAAAGCATAAAACACGCCACAAAATCCATTACAGTTATTGTAACCAAAATTCGGATTTAGCATAAATTCCTAAATGTGGAAGAAAAAACCAGCCATCCAGCCAGGCCTGAGGTGCTCATGTGCAGCTGGCTTGCTCCTTGGGGAAACCGAAGTTTTCCTAGCACCGTCCTAAAGCAGACTTCTGTGAGTTTTTATAGAGTGTCACTGAAGGACTTAAAGACTCGTGTATTTACAGGAAATTCCATTTACCTCATTCAACAAATATTTCTCAGGTTTCCACACTAAGGCCCTGGGCTAGCACACCACAGTAAATATATCGACTCAACTAAAAAGAAGAAAGACCCAGACGAGACCCGGCACCCGGCAGGCACACGGCCCCCACGGCTACTGTCCTTGCCACCCACGGGCATAGGTCAGCGACGCCAGCCTCTCTACAACACAGGAGACCGGGCACACGTGACCTCGTAGTGGCTGACTCTGGTTAAGAATAAAACTCAGAGAAGCAAAGGAATGAAGGGGACAGTTGCATGTTTTTGAGGTCATCTTTCTTAAAGGCCACTTTCCTCTCCCAGCTAAGCCTTTGCGAGAAGACATTACAGTTGTATAATTCTGTCCATGAGGGTGATCCAACTACCTGTCACCCCACTGATGGATCGCCAGGGTTGATCCAGCCAATCTGACCGGCTGGGTGTGTGTCTCCTTCCTCTCTCCCTGCTCCACACGTGTCCCTCCCAAAGCTGCTGGCCCTCCTGAAGAGGACACCCTTCCCCAGAGGTGGGCCCGTCTTTCTTTGGTCCAGGGTTCCCTCTTAGTTGTGGTTTCCTGATAGAACCTCCAAACCAGCTCTCAGTTGAAGGTGTAAGTGTGCAATGAAAAGCCGCCAACTGTTTCTCCAGTTGTCTATGTTTTAGGGCTTACCTGAAGGAAACCCCAAAAGTGAAGAGCACCCTTCCTAATCTCGCTCAAGCAGGAACGTGAGGAGAAAGTTGCCTGAGTGGGTCAGATATCCCCACAGCCGATCACAGTTGTTTTGTGACATCTGCTCACTTCCTCTCTTCCTTCCCATTTAAATTTCTGGTCATTAAATTGGTCTGCTGGCTTGCTCTTTCCAAAGGGACAGAGATTACGATGTGTACCGCCTACACAGAGGACTGCTAGAACGTGAGCCTGCATCCCCAGAGAAGCTGGGTTCTGAGACTGCATCTCTTCCTCCAAGAAAAAAAAATAAGAAAATGGAACCAAAATTGTCCGACCAGCAGTCCTCAGCTGCCATCAGTCACGTGAGTGTGAGAATGAAGAATCTGGTCCGGAAACCCTGCCTGGACCCCTCCAAGGCTCCATGTAGACTTCTGAAGGTTGCTTCATAGATACAGCACCTCACTGAAGGGGCAGTAGGGGCCGAGGTCCAGTGATGTCTGCTCACCAGACCCTGCACCCTGCACTAGGCTGCATCTTCCTGAAGGACAAGGGCCCCATCGCCAAACCCTACAAAGCCGGTGACCATGGCCCCACTCTGCCAACCTCTTTTAGAGGGAACCTCCATGTTGTCACAGTCCACAGGGGAAGGGAAAGGCTGGCATGGCTCTTGCTACCTGCCTGGGGTCTTCTCAAAGGCAGCACATGATGTAGCCGTGAATATAAAGCCAACTCTGAGTCCAGTCCGTTGGCCAACAGTGGCCGCACTAACAAACAAGAAAATTGTTTCCTTTGCTTCAAGCTCTGCAGACCATGACCTAACATGGAAAAAGAAGGCAGGCCATAAAGGGCTTTTCTTCCTCTTCCTCCTCTGAAATTCTTCCTAACTATTTGAAATAAAAGGTGCCCTTTTCCCCTCTGGCTCCATACTCTGACGCTGGCCGTCTGCTTCATCGCGAACTCACATGCGTTCATCCTCAGCCCCAGTCCCCTGTTCTCTCAGAGTAATCTTCATTTGATGAACTCTTCTGTTTCCTCTGTGTTCACGGTCCTCTTCCTACATTTCTTCCTTTAGGGAAGGGATTTGGTTAACAAGCCTGAGAGGAAGAAAAAAGCCAAGACAGACAAGGCCAGAGCCCCCAGAACAGGGAGAGAAGGAAGGACCCTGGGGCAAGCCGAGGCTGCTGGAGGTAAGGAAGTATGTCTGTGAGGAACAGCTCAGAAGACTTCCAACAGGCAAGGAGGTGATACGGACAATGGACTTGGCTCCTGCAGGGCAAGCTTTGCTTGACTACCTGGCTAAGCTGGCTTTGCAGTCTGATTTCGTGTCTCAGTGCGCATGGGCAGAGGAAACCACGGCCGAGTAGAGACCTGTGATGACCGTGAGAGGGGATGATAATACCAGCACTCTGCCAGTGCTGAAATGAGTACCACCATGCTGTTTGTGTACCCGAGGCTGAGAGAGTTTGGGTGGGTGGCATCAGAGGACAAGTGGACCCAGGGTTTTTTTGTCCTTTCCTACTTGAGCGAGCCCCAATGCACATTATTACTGCTGCTACTAGGAGCTAATAACTACAGGCTGAGATCTGTAATCCGAAAAGCTGAAATGCAAAATGTCCCCAAGTCTGAAACCTTCTGAACATCAATAAGATGCCACAGGTAGACTCTACACCTGACCTCACTGAAAATACTGTGTAAGGCTCATGAGCACTCTGCTCAGGTCTTGCAGTGTTTTGGGCCTATGGTTTTATTTTGATTCTGAATAAAAACTCCCTGCTACTTTAAGAAAAACATAAAACCACCTTCAAGCTGAGGGTCAAAAGTGTATATGAAGCATTAACAACTTATACACTTAGGCTAGGATCCCATCCCCAGGACTTTATATTATACACATTAAATGTAAATATTCTAAAACCAGAAAGTATCTCCAATCTGGAATGCTTCTGGTCCTAAACATCTCAGGAAAGGGATGCCCAGCCTAGGCATCCCGAGAGCATTTAGGAAGAGGGGGATGAAGTAGGGTCTGAGTGGCTCTCCTGAATTTTTTTGATGTCTGCTGGCTTGAGGACAGCTTTTGGAAATTACAATGCAGGTTTTATTCAACCAGATTCTGGGGATAAATTCAGGAATATGCACACCACTTTATCCCACCAAATGCTTAATCTTAAAAGCTACTAAAGAGCCAGGTGTGGCAGCACAAGCCTCTAATTCCAGCACCCTAGAGGCAGAGGGATAAGGAGCTCTGTGAGTTTGACGCCAGTCTGGTCTATATAGTGAGTTCCAAGACAGCCAGAACTATGCGGTGAAACTGTCTCCCCAAAAAAAAGGTTTCTAAAGAGAAGAAGTAGAGGTCACATTTCTTCTACTCAGCTACCTCTCTCCCCCATTGTTTCCCCCAGGGAAGTCAAAGGATTCAAAAACTGAAAAGAAATCAGGGCTAATTCCAAAAGAAAAGAAACCAGGCACCAAAATGAAAAGGGCACACAGAGAAAGGGACGTGGAGACGGCAGCAGAGCTGAGTGAGTCCGGTGTCAGTAACGCCAAGGAAGCAGGTGGCACCTCAGAGGGAGGGCTCCTCCGCTCACACTCTGCCGCTGAGGACCCTTGGCTTTCTCCTGAATATGATGCTCTGGAGAGCCAGGTTTCTATAGATGGAAGATTATCACCCACACAGGCCATGGGTGTCACTACCAACATGGAATCTGAAGAAGAGAGAAGCCCCGAAGACCCTTCCAAGGTACGGGCAGGTGTTCTCTCCTCTTGGCCAGAGGAAGCTCTGTCTTCACGTGGCAGAATGCAGATGTGAGGGAAATGACCCTAAATAAGCTGCACTTTCTGAAACAGCTCTATTACGTGGTGATACTGTGTGGCCCTAGCTGTCCTGGAACTCATTCTGTAGACCAGGCTGGCCTCAGACTCACAGAGATCCACCTGCCTCTGCCTCCGAGTGCTGAGAGTAAAGGCGTGTGCCACCACCGCCCTTCTAAAACAACCTCTTACCAGAACCATGCCTTCCAGCCCCAGCTTCAAGTTCCAAGTTTTTAAAACTCCAGGAGCTCCACCCCCACCCCCGAGATTGTCATTTGTTGGACCAAGTGGAGCCCTGTGGTATTTTAAAGATCCTTGAGCAGTTCTGAAGTGCAGCTAGGGGTGTAAAGGCTAGAACTTCCGACACACCAGACAGAATGATGGCACTTTTGTTATCACAGTGAGTACTGGACATAGTCCATGAGGAAGACCATATCAGGAAAGCCGTGCACCGCAATCCCAAAGCAAGTGAAAGACTTGAATGTAGGTCATTCCAGCCCCACAGCCAGCCGGGCAGAGGCAGTTTATGCCACTGTGTGGTAGTGTGGAGTCAGCTTTAGAAGTCCATCCCTGATTAGAGAAAATCCTATCTGGGCTGCCGCTGGCTCCATCCCTTGCACGGCTAACACTCTGGTTTCTTAGGCCCTCCTGGATAAGAGGCAGCAGGAGAAGGCTTCTCGAGACAGAATTCGCAAAGAGAGGGCAGAGATGAGGTGGCTGGAAGTGGAGCGGAGCAGAAGGGAGCAGGAAGAGCTGGCCCGGCTCCATAAGGAGCAGCTGGAGAGAGCGGAGAAGATGAAGGAGGAGCTGGAACTGGAGCAGCGGAGGCGCATTGAGGAGATCCGGTGGGCCAGCAGCCCCGAGACCCAAGGCAGGGCAAACCTTCCCCAGGGGCACAGCTCAGTGCTAAGGCTCCTGCCCTGACATGAAATCACAGGAACAACCTGGACCAGAGATAAGATACTGTCTTGACCGTATGGGTTACCCAAGATAGATGCTCACGGGGAATTGGCGGGAAGGCATCGACATTCAGTCCCGCATTTATCAAGCTCCTGCTGTTCTCTGCACTGTGCTAGGTAGGCTCTTTCACAGGTCTTCGGTCGAACTCAATCTCCTCAACCCTAACAGGCAAGAATTTCATGATCCGTACTTTAAGAACAGAAAATAAGGGGGCTGAAGAGATGGCCCAGTGGTTAAGAGCACTGACTGCTCCTCTTGAAGATCCAGGGTTCAATTCCCATCACCCACGTGGCCGCTCACAACTGTGTAACTCCAGTTCCAGGAGATATGCATGTGCATGCAGGCAAAATACCCATGCAATAAAATAAATTTAAAAAAAAAAGAAAAGAAAAGAAAGTGCAGAGAACTTAGGGCACTTAAATCCTGGGCAACAGCACTGAACTATATGCTGAAACTTCTAGGTTTCTTTCTCTAGACCCCTGTCTGTCTGTTACCTCTGCCCTGCGATCCCTGCTGTAGAAAACCTGTTCCCTGGAGGGGCGCTTCCTGAAGTTTACAAAGCCAGTTGCCAGGTGGTTGGGCCTGGGTTTTCTGCCCTTCCTCTGACATCTCCGGTGCTCCCAGCCTGAGCAAGCAGAGACTGGAGGAAGAGCGGCAGCGGCAGGAGGAAGCGGAGAGGAAGCGGAGACTCCAGCTGCAGGCGGCCCAGGAGAGAGCCCGGCAGCAGCAGGAGCAGCTCCGGAGGAAAATGCAAGAACTGCAGAGGAAAAGGCAGCAGGAGGAGTCGGAGAGGGCTGGTGAGGGAATTCCCGGGCTTCCTGTATCTCCCGTCTCCTGGACCAAAAATATTTTCACCCCACCGTGGCCACTCTTTTATTCCTGTCCTAGGCCCCGGGGCACAGGGCACTCCACGTGTGTAAGCTATTTTCTCCCCCCAGAATGGTAATTATGTCTGACTACAGAGGGTTGGTAAAAGGATGGAATAGGAACGGAAGACTCCTGTGGAGTGGCTGCAGGGTCGGACTTCTGGTTCAGTGAGTGCCCCGGTCAGCATTGCTCAAGAGCTACCCACCCCGCTCTAGTTGCCCCCTCCTCTGGCAGGCAGAGACAGTCACAGCTATCTGGAGAGCCTCGGGCCACACCTTCCTCCCGGTGTGGAGCAGAGAATCTTCCAGCAGACCTTTCCGGAGGAGGTGGGAAGTTCAGCCGATGATGCTGTGGTCCATACCCGGGCCGTACTCTTTAGACTAGTCAGTCTAGTCAACCAGGAAGTTTCTCTTGACCCTGGTCTGCTGCTCCTCCCCTCACAGCTGCACACTACCCCACGAACCCAACAGTCCGGGAAAGTCTTCCCTAAGGCTTTTGAGTCCCCACAGGGCTCCGCCCGAGGACTTGGGTTAGGAACCCGCAGAGGCTCTGGAAGCTTACAAAGGCAGAGCAGCAATATCAACTGCTCCAGGGGTGCCCCCTGCTGAGCCCGCCTCTTTCTGTTCTGCAGAGGCCGAGAAGCAACGGCAGAAGGAACTGGAAATGCAGTTCGCAGAAGAACAGAAACGCCTGATGGAAATGGCAGAGGAAGAGCGGCTGGAGTACCAGAGGCAGAAACGAGAAGCGGAAGAGAAGGCGAGGCGGGAGGCTGAGGCGAGGAGGCAAGAGGAAGAGGCGGCAGCAAGGCTGGCGCTGGAGGAAGCCATGAAGCTTGCCCAGGAGCAAGCCAGGTACCGGAGAGCTGGGCACCAGCTGCGGTCGGGGGTGTTCAGAGGCGTGCCCGCCTGGTGCCGGCGCTCACCTTGCACGGCCTTCCACAAGCAGTTCTCTCAGCCCTACAGCAGGGCTAGGAAGCCTGAAGCACAAAGGGCCGTTCTTCTGCTCAGACACCGCAGGATTCTGTCGTGGCTTATCACAGAACTTGTATTGAAGTTAGACGGGAATTTAAGAGATCGTTTATCTTGATCTTCTGGTTTACAGATAAGTGAGCCGGGGGTGAGGGTGGAGGGGTGGTGGTGCATGCCTTTAATCCCAGCACTCAGGAGGCAGAGCCAGCCGGATCTCTGTGAGTTCGAGGCCAGCCTGGGCTACAGAGTGAGTTCCAGGACAGGCTCCAAAGCTACACAGAGAAACCCTGCCTCGAAAAACCGGGGGGGGGGGGGGGGGGGGGAGGGGAGTGAATCCCAGGGCTAGTGTAGTGTGCAGCAGTTTGTTAGAATGTTCAAATTATGCCCTGAGTTCAACTCCTCAATAAAAGAGGAGCAAGATCTCCATCGGGACCAATTGTGAGTTATGGCCAATACCAAGATACATTACGCAAATTGTAGACTCTAGGAATTCAGAAGTATCTAGAGATACTGAAAAAGATAATGTTTTTGGATTTTATATATACACCAGAATAAGGAATCTGATCCCATTACAAATGGTTGTGAGCCACCATGTGGTTGCTGGGAATTGAATTCAGGACCTCTGGAAGAGCAATCAATGCTCTCAAACGCTAAGGCATCTCTCCAGCCCCTTGGTTTGGTTTTTTGAGACAAGGTTTCTCTGTGTAACAGCCCTGGCTGTCCTGGAACTCACTCTGTAGACAAGGCTGGCCTCCAACTCAGAGATCTACCTGCCTCTACTTCCCGAGTGCTGGGACTAAACGCATGCACCACCATGCCTGGCCATGTTTTTGTTTCTTAACCTAGCTACAAAATGCTATGCAGAAAAACTTTAAAGATGTGACAGGAGGCTTAGATTGGTAACCCAGAGCAGGACCTCTCATGAGGGATGTCATAAAGGGTGAGATTTTAAACATGAGAATGTGGACCTGTATTTCAGGAAACAACAGTGTGTGAGGGAAGAAATGAGACTGACATGTTGAATAAATAAAAGCTCAGCATTGATGAATGAGGGTGAAATGTTGTACTTTGGATGAAGTCAGGGAGGTAGACAAAGACCGGAAAGGAACTACAAAGTAAGTTACCTAGGGCCAAGAGCATTTTTGATCCTTCACAACCATAAAAACTGAAAGGTGAGCTGGGTGTAGTGGCACAGGCCTAGAATCCAGCACTTGAGAGGTAACAGCAGAAGGGATCTTGGAAGGCTACTGGGAGAGCTGCAGTCAGATTCTGTCTCAAAACTGACAGAAGGGTACAACCTGGAAAATCAGGTTCCCGACATTAAATCCAAACACTCCCCCCTTGAGTTATAATGTTCCACAAATTAAATTGAACCTATAATCCTCTTTAAGAGGTCCAGAAAGAGAAGGCACCCGAACTCTCAAGACTTCACTGACCTTGAGTTTTCCTTCCCTGGACTCTGTTCAGCTGTTAGGGGAATCACAAAGTAGGTTATTAGGAAAGTCCTAATTCAGCTTCAACAGTCTAGACATCAAGTGTAATGAGACAAAAGCAAGCTACTAGAAGCCCAACTTTCCAAGAGAAACTGACAGTCATCATTGAGGTACTAGAGCGATTATGTAAAACCAGCACAGGTAGCTGAGTCAGGAAACCAAAGCAGTAAAGGGTAATCTCACTCCTCCAAGGCCTAGAACTCAGTGCCGACTGGCTTTACTTCATCTGTGACAGCTGCTCTTGTACTTTCACTGTCCTGTTTCCTCAACTCTAAAGCAAGGGAATGCTTTAATTCCAGCATTCAGGAAGCAGAGGCAAGCAGATCTGTGAGTTTCCAGGCCAGCCTGGTCTAAATTTCAAGTTTCAAGACAGCCAGGGATACACAGGGAGACCCTATCTAAAAACAAAGCAAAACAAATTAAAACCAAAAACAAAACAAAACAAACTAAATAAAGCAAGCAAACAAGCAAAGCAATCCCTTCCAGCAACCTGGAAGTTTAAGACCTGGGATTTACCTCCTTCCTTCCTTACTTTTCTGGTAGGAATCCCATGATGCCTCTCATGTAAAGGCACTAAATGAAGAGTATGATCTCCACTAAAACCTGCAACCAATAGCCCAAATCTGATAATCATACAACCCAAATCCAAAACTATACTGAATGCTTAATCATTTTTGGGATTGGGGGTGGGGTTGTCTCCTTAGGCAAAAAGCTGCTTTGGAGAAACACCTTCATTTTCAGCAAGAACTCTTAAAGGAAGCCAGTGGTCTGCAGTGGACACAGAGCATTTCCAGACCGTGGGTCTACTCATACTTCCAGTTCCTAGGAATCCCCAAGCCGTAAGGCTAGAAGAAAGCCAAACAGTAAGTTGAGAAATGGTGACAGAAGTATACTTCTATAATAAAGCTCCAGCCGGAGCTCACTTAGCTCCATTTCATCTGACTTACCTCAACCCATACCTCCCACTTTCTTTACCCTGGGACCTATTCCCAGCATTCTGGCATACTCCACACACCCAGTTAACTTTTCACTTACTTAAATTCTGTTGTGTTTTTTTTAGGACCACATTAAGTTCAAGAGCCTTGATGCCTAAACTACAATTCCACAGTTCCAGTTGGAGACACTAACACTAGTCTCCAACATAGGATGCTCTATGTACTTCAATGTGTTCAAGAGTTGATGGTGAATGGAAATTCTGTCATGCAATAACTCTGGATTAGCTAAGAAGAGCTAATCATATATTAAGAAATCCCTCTAGAAGACAAAACCACAATTTCATCCTTGGAATCTAAAACCAAGTCTTCTTAGAAGGCATGTTTGGAATCACTTAATACAGGTTTACTTGAGCAAGATGAGCTTTTTCAGGAGGAAATTCTCCCAATCCTCAAAGCACAGATCTAGAGCAGCATGTTTGAGTGAACATGTAGCTGTTAAAGCTAGAACATTCGTCCCCCATACTAGCCACAGTCAAATGCTCAATGGCCAGAGGTAGTTCCTGGAGGCTACATCAGCAAAGAAATAGAACTATTTCATCACCTCAGAATTTCACTACTTTTGATTCTTGAGAACGTACAAATCTTGAGGTTTTATTCCCAACTCTGCCTTGAAGCTACTCATAAAACTCTAAGATTGATATCAGAAGTCTTAAGTCATTCAATGACTCTTTTAATGTCTATAAACATCCCTTTTAACAAAACTTTACAAGCAGTGGTGGCAGCTGTCTTTAATCCCAGCACTAGCACACGAGAGGCAGAGGCAAGTGGATCCCTGAGTTCAAGGCCAGCCTGGTCTATAGAGCCAGTTCCATGACAGCCAAGGCTACAACCCCCATCATCTCACTGAGAGGTGTTGGCACACACCTTTAATCCCAGCACTGGTGAGGCAGAGGCAGGTGGATCTCTGTGAGTTTCAGACCAGCTTGTTAGACATAAAACCCTGTCTCAAACAAAAATGCAACACAGAATGTTAAGAGAAATTGTTAGAAACAACATAAAAGGATGTTATATCAAGCAGTATCTGAATTTTCCCAACTTAAAAAAAAAATTATTTCATGTGCATTGGTGTTTTTGCCTGCATGTGTATCTGTATGTATGAGGGTGTCAGGTCTCCTGGAACAGGAGTTACAGACAGTTGTGAGCTGCCATGTAAGTGTTGGGAATTGAACCTGGGTCCTCTGGAAGAGCGGTCAGTCCTCTTAACCACTGAGCCATCTCCCCAGCCCAATTTTTCTAACTTTTAATCCACACTTGTCTTAGTTTTCTCACTACTGCCACAAAACTACACAAACACACCCCCAAAAAAGTAGTTGGTCACCCTGCATCAGTAGTCATGAATGCTAGCACTTAGCTCATCTTATCCTTTTTATTCAGTCCTGAACCCACAGAATGGCAGTACCCCCAGCCAGGGTAGGAATTCCCACTTCAAATCTTTCTGGACACACACCCAAAGGTCTTTCCAGAATGACTTTAAACCCAGGCAAATTGACAATGACGTTTTAATCATCACACTGTCCACAAGTAAAGAACAGTATTTAGAGGTGATTCCCCACTACTACTCACAAGGTTTTTGCTTTGTACAAGGATTACATTTCTCCAGTCTAGAAATTTAGCTAATTTTTCTATTCTATACTGCCAGAATTGAGTAACTCCTTGTTTCATGTAAAATAGAAATAAAATGGCCAAACACTATGGTTAAGATCATAGTAAATTTAAATGTCACTGTTGTTCTGATGCTGGTCAACTCTACTTGCAAATTCAACAGTACTTAACTAATCAACACACACTCAGGAATAAACATGCAAGGAAGCCATTACTGCTCGTTTTTTCTCCCTTTTGCAAATTTAGGCTGCTGCACTCCAGATAGAGTGGCTACTAAATACTGCTTGGGGTCTTCCCAAGTATCTATTAAACTTTTACTTCCAAGTGTCTATTTGAACAACACTACTATAGCAGTTGAGCATATGTTTTTAGGCCAACAGTAGAGTGTAGTTACTTTAGAAGACCTCCCCCCAAACCCCTAAAACAAAAACTATTTCTACAATTAAGCTCCACCACTAAATGTTGAGTCTTCATTTAGAGATTCAAAAATTAAGATGAATTATATATTCATGAATTTTGAACAGCTCAAATAACCAATCAAGTATGTTATTTGATCTTGACAAATGCTGCAACTCAAAGATTTTCTACAACTGAACCGAATTTCTAGTTACTATTTAAGGAACGTAACAGAATTTAAGGAACGCTAGGGGACAGTCTAAAAGCTCCGATTTGTACAATACAATTAATTTTCAAGTTAGGGTCAGATATAAGTTTCAGGCAATCTACTTTTTAAGCAAGTTACCTGAGAAAGGTAATAAGCTCTTAACACTTTATAAAATGCACCTGAGATAGGTTTATTTGCTAAAGCAGCCAGACAGCACTGTATTTAGAATAACATGAAACTGGATGTGTACATATATATAATTCTGTGATTCATTGGGATTTTAAAAGGAAAAAAAAACAAACCAGTAATGGTATCATGTGCACCCTCTAAAAGACATTAAAAGGGCCTTGTGACATAACTAAACGCTTGATTCAGAAGGCACCCCAATAACTCCCATTGCTTCAAAGTCATTAAGGTCATTACTGTACAGTACTAAAGAAATACACTCAAGAAAGAAAATCCTATCTGGGGCATTTCTCCTTAGGAAACTAAAATAAAAGGAGCTTTAGTACGTACGGTTTTTACAAATATTGTTTATTTTAATGAAGCTGGTACAGACGATGTCCCTTGAAAACCCATGTCCCAGGCCAGAAAGTACAAACAGAATCAAAAGGAGCAGTGTCTGCTGCATACACTTCTGCATGAGTAACTTTATCACTAACTGCTGATGAAAATGACAGCTTTCCCGGGCTCTTCAGACGCCTCTCTTACTCTTAGGACGCTTGCTTTCTCTCCAGTGAAGCCATCTTTGGAGTTAGTTGTTACTCTCACTGTATCTGTTATCTTGACTACAAACGTGATATTCTTCTTTTGGTCCAGACCCTCAGATTTTAAAAGTAGCTTCAAGCCGAGGAAAGGTCAATTTCCCACAGTTCAGTTCTCTGAAAGACTTCCATCTCCCACTGAAAAACACAGTCCAGGAGTGAAGCAACCACATGCTAGAACTTCAGGGCCAACTGGAAGGTCACAGGAAAGCTCCCACTGGTCGTTCTTTTTATCGTCACAAACCTGAAAATGCACAGTCCTGAAAAGAGTGGCCTCTCTGTGCACACATGAATTCTTTTATAATAAGAAGGGCAATATTAAGGGAGCTGAGGTCTGATCACCAAAAATCAGCACAACAAAAACAACCAATAATGAATATTGAACACTAGAATTCAGATTACCAGATGTTCTAAAGAGATGGAGTGCCAGTATTCAATTTTCATTTTGAACACCACATTACAAAAGAACTATTTTCAAAAATAAAAAAGGATTGAGGGAAAAGGAAAAAAAATAAAAAGAATTATCTAAACCCTCGAATGACCCCCCGTTTGTTCCTGATAAACTTCAATCACATCTTCTTCCTCCATTCCAAGCTGAAAGAAAAGAGAAATATGTTAACACTAAACTATAAAAGCAACATTTTTACATTGGCTGCAATTACGTGGTCACTATTTTAAAGTACAAGAAGACAAAAGTATCATCTATAATTAATAACCCTCTAAGGCTTGGAAATGGAAGTAAGAGGGTAAGGAGTTCAAGGCCATCAGTAAGTTCCAAGCCAGCCTGGGCAATGAGATTGTCTCAAAAAACTGGAAGAAGCTGGGCATGGTGGTGCATGCCATTAATCTCAGCACTCTGGAGACAGGAGGCAGGCAAACAGATCTCTGTGAGTTTGAGGCAAGCCTGCTCTACATAGTGAATTCCAGGACAGCCAGGTCTCAAAACAAAAACAAGGCAAGGCGGTGGTGGTGCACACCAGGTGGATGGATCTCTGTGAGTTCCCAGGCCAGCCTGGTCTACAGAGCAAGATCCAGCCAGGACAGGCACCAAAGCTACACAGCAAATATCAACCCCTGTCCTCCCCCCCCCCCCCCTGAAAAAAAAATGTTTTCAGCTGGGTGGTGGTAGCCCACACCTTTAATCCCAGCACTCAGGAGGGGGAGGCAGAGGCAGGAGGATCTCTGTGAGTTTGAGGCCACCCTGGTGTACAGATCAAGTTCCAGGACAGCTAAGGCTGTTACACAGAGAAACCCGGTCTCAAAAAACCAAACCAGGGTGGGGCCGAAATAGCTCAGTTGGGAGAGCTTTAGGCTGTACATCTAAAGGTCCCTGGTTCGTTCCCGGGTTTCGGCAACGCAGACTAATGTTTTCCTTAATAAAACTACTTCCGTATTTACTATCTTTATTATTAAAAAAAAAAAAAAAAAAAAACTGGAGTTACAGATGATACATTATGTGGTGCTGGGAACTGAAACCAGGTCCTCTGCATGAACAAGAAGTATTCTTAACCTCCGAGACCCAAGGAAAAAACTTTTATTTTCGTCCCCAGGTTGTTGCACTAGGCTTTGGACCCACCACCCTCAGGATGCCCATGGTAGAGAACTGACTCCCACATATGCATCATGACCCTTATGAACATGTGAACATACACGTAATAAATATAAAATTTAAAAACTGTTCCTTTTTTCCTTTTATTTTGGCGCCAGGGATCAAATTCTGGGACACATGCATACTAAGTACATGCTCCATCACTGAGCTATAATCCTAACCCTTTCAATCCAAAATCTTACTTATTTCAAGTTTCATTCAGAAATCATACTTACTTCTTTTGGAGTATGATTATCAGCAATTCTCTGACCTTCAAAGAGAAACCTGAGTGAATTCATTGGAACTCCCTTAAAAAAGAAAAAGAAAGTGTGTGTAAGTATCTTAGGTATAAGTAACTATGATACACCAAAAACAAACAAACATACATAAAGGCTTAACAAGCTACAAAGGTCATAAACTTAGACCACCAATTCAACCCTAATTACCTATAATGAGAACTAATTATTTGTTAGGAAGGCTATCCTACCAAGTACTTTATATGCAGTCACAATGCTCTTTGCATAGACTCAATAAGGTATTACCACCTCATCTTCATTTTACAACTAGGGAACTTACAGCCTATAGATAAAAGAAGCTAGCTAAGAGTTTTAGCCCAAAATGATTGATAAGTCTACCCTCCCAACCACTATATTCGCCTCCCCCTTAAGTCTGAGCTAGCGTAAGGGAAAACAAGGAACTGCCCTTACTAGCTTCTAACTATATAAGCAAAACTGGTTTTTAAACATCAAATCCCAAGAATTTGGCAATGCAAATGGTAGCTAGCTAAGGCGCAGTAATATATATAACAGAACAGGTCTAAATGCCACAAAACATGTTTGTATTTTCTAACCATTTCAACATGAGAGCTAAAGCAGAGATGACTCATTTAAAGGAAAATAACTTCACTAGGAAGTGCGAATCAAGAATCACCTATTTGGCTCTCAGCATGTGGGTGGAGATGTGACCTCTCATCTTTCTGTTCCTGCCACCATGCCTGATGTTTGCTGCTAATCTGCCCACCGTAATGGCCTCCTATCCTTCTGGATCTGTAAGCCAGCCCTTTCTTCCATACGTTGCTTGTGGACATGGTGTTTTATCACAGTGATAAAAAAGTAACTGATAAAAAAAAAAAAAAATCACCTATTTAGGGACTAGAGAAATGGCTGCTCTTCCAGAGGACTCAGTTTCAATTCCCAGCATCCACTTGGCAGCTAACTGTAATTCCATTCCTGAGGAATCCAATGCCCTCTCTAGCATCTGAGGGCACTGCATGTATATAGTGCACAGACATACATGCAGGCAAAACACCATACACGAACAAATAGAATTTAATTTAAAAAAAAAAAACAACTATTTAACTTAAACACTTTTATCTGTGGGTACTTAAACACTGTCCCTGAAAAAAAAAAAAATTACAAAGAAATTAAAACATACTAGGTGCCGAGTGGTAGTGGCACACGCCTTTAATCCCAGCACTTGAGAGGCAGAGGCTGGTGGATCTCTGAGAGTTCAAGGTCAGCCTGGTCTATAGATTGAGTTCCAGGTCAGCCAAGACTGTTATACAGAGAAACACTGTGTGTGGGAGGAAAAAAAAAAAAAAACTAGGAGGCAGAGGTAGAAGGATCTCTGAGTTCCAGGACAGCCTGATCTACACAGTGAGTTCTAGGACAGCCAAGGCTGTGTGAGAGACCCTGACTCAAAACAAACAGTCAACCTTGGTTATCTCTATGATGTTCTGCTTTTAGTTTTATGAGAGAGTTTCATGCAGCTCAGGCTGGCCTCAAATTCCTTATATAGTGGAAGATAATCTTCAACTCTTAACCTCTTCCTACATACATCACCTCATCAGTGCTAGGATTACAGGTCACCTCATACACAGCATAAAGTACATTCTTACAGTTGTTTTTATTATATGTATTTGTGTATTTGAGGCAGGGTCTCACTATGTAGGCCTGGCTATCCTGGAACATTTTTAGCTGAAGATTTTATTTATTCTTGAACTTTCCCCCAAATTTTTATTATTTGTGAGTATAAGATGTATTATGCGTTAATGTAGACAACTACACACACACACACACACACACACACATAATTTTTTTTAAATTTTGTGTTCATTGGTGTTTTGCCTGCATGTATGTCTGTGTGGGGTGTCAGAAGCCCTGAAACTGGAGTTACAGACAGGTATGAGCTGCCATGCAGGTTTTGGGAATTGAATCCAGGTCCTCTAGATTCAATTGCCAGTACCCTTAACCACTGAGCATCTCTCCAGCCCTCATACAGATTTTTTTTAAAGGAGATAAGTCCTTGAAATATCTTGAAATATGCTTGAAAATATGGTATATAATTAGCAGCCGTCTATATGTGTATAAAGGAAAGTATTTTTAAGTATTTTTTTATGTATATGGATGTTTTGCCTGCCCACATGTCTGTGCATCACGTGTGCAGTGCTCACAGGAGGGCATCAGATTCTGCAGGACTGCAGCTGCAGACGGGTGTGAGCCACCAAGTGGGTACTGAGAATCGAACCCAAGTCCTTTGGAAGAGCAGTCAGTGCTCTTAACTGCTGAGTCATGTTCCCAGCTCCAAGAAAATATATTAATTATAGATTTAAATTTGATATAAGGCCTAAAACTCATGGTTAGAAACACAGGGAAATTTCACAATAATCACAAAAAAGATTTGCTTGTATTGTTATATAGAGATACAAGCCATCAAGGCAAAAATATTCAGTTGAGCAGTCAATAAAAGTGAGTTACTTTTCTCTATCTTATTAATTAAACTTTGAAATGGGGTCGCAAGAGGAAAAGAACAGTGTATGATTAATGATAACATTAGGGTGTCTTCCTTAAGTTTGTAATGGTGAAACAGAATGGCTTTGAACAACCTTCAGCCAGGAAAAGTTTTCGGCAAAGCACTGTATGGAGGTCCCAATACACACCTGTCTTTGACAGTACGACTCTTTGAGTTTCTTGAGATGTGTTGTCATTTTCACTTTGAAATGTATCTCACTGCTATCCTAAGGAGATAAAGGGAAACATTATTCCTTCGTTGTCTAGACTACTTAGTTAACTTCAACCAATTACTTAATTACGCCTTGTCAGTTACAGTTTTCCACCAAAATCTTATTTTTAGCATTCCTAACTAGTTTCATTAAAAAAAATCTAATCAAATTCCAAGTTACTTTTTAGCAACCTATTACAAAAAAATTAGTAAAAGAAATATATTTTAAATGTTGAAATTATTAATATGAATTTGTATGACAAAGAATGCATTCCTTCATTACAGAATATCCATCAAAATAAATACTGAAAAATAAAATGAACTAAAAATAAATAAATAAAATGAACTGCCACAAATTCTCACAAGCTATCAAAATAAAGCATACTATCCCATTCATACCAACTAAAGTGTCCCTGAAGGGGGTCAAACCTAGGAGAAAAATATGAACTTTTTTTTTTTTTTTTTTTTTTGGTTTTTGGTTGTTTCGAGACAGGGTTTCTCTGTATAGCTTTGGAGCCTGTCCTGGATCTCACTTTGTAGACCAGGCTGGACTCGAACTCACAAAGATTCGCCTGGCTCTGCCTCCCAAGTGCTGGGATTAAAGGCATATGCCACCACCGCCTGGCGAAAAATATAAACTTTAAAATAACAGAAAACCTTTTTCTACCAAAAAGTGACTCATGGAAGCCAGTTTCTCTAACATGAATAAAAACTTCAGTAAGGAGCCTGGGTTGGACTTCCCAGCACCCACACAGCAGCTCACACTGTAACTCCAGCTCCACGCAGGCAGTGCAGACATATATGCGGCCAAACGCCCATACACATAACATTTAAAAAATAATTTTAAAACAAAGAAGGGTAGAGGGTAAAGAAAGGTTCAGTGGGTAAGACAGCACAAGCCTGAGGATCCAAGTTCAGATCCCCATCTGAAAACTAAAAAAATAAAGGCCAGGCTGAACTCCAGTGCTATAGGAAAGAGTCAGGAGGAGCCCTGAAACTAGCTGGTCACCAGCCAGCTCCAGGAACAATGAGAACTCCTAGCTCAGGGGAGTAAGATGAAGAGTAACAGAGCAGACACTAACATCCTTCTCTGCCTTCCACTATATGAACGAACATAAGCAACTGAGTGTGATGACTGCATGCACACATACCACACTCAAAGTAGGAATAAAAAGAGTAAGAAGATTGCTGGGGACATGTATGGTTCAGTGGTAGAACACTGACCTGGTCCATGTGCCAGGCCTAGGTTCAGTCCCCACCACCATTACACCTACATATACACGTAATAAGCAGACCCCCCAAAAATTTGTGACACTGTTCTCACACTTGGAAGAATGTGGAAAACTATCATATTTTGATGGTAAGAGTGTACCATTTCACTAATTCTAATTAAATAAATAAATAACTACATGCCAGGTGTGTTGGCACATGTTTTTAATTCCAGCACTTGAAGAAGCAAGAGCATCTCTGAGTTTGAGGCCTGGTCTGCGTAGTAAGTTCAAAACCAAGCAAGTCTCTTTTACTCCCCACAGACACATGTACAAGGGAAAATGCAATTTTAAAATAACTTGTCTTACCTAATATTTTCCCTATGTTTTTATAAACCAAAAGAATGTTAAGTGACCCGGGCGGTGGTGGCGCATGCATTTAATCCCAGCACTCGGGAGGCAGAGGCAGGCGGAGCTCTGTGAGTTCGAGGCCATCCTGGTCTACAGAGTGAGATCTAGGACAGGCACCAAAGCTACACAGAGAGCTACAACTCTGTCTCAAAAAACAAAAAAACAAAAAAACAAAAAAAAAAGTTAAATGAGAAAAATAATGAAACTCACCTGTCCAATAACTTTGAGTTTAATGTATTCTCCTTCCTTCTTATCCCCTAAGTCCTCAGTTGAAGGTTTTGCCTCCTGAAAGAAATTTCCAGATTAAAAATTCCTAAGTACTCTGTTCTTATGAGCACCCATTACTTTCCCCCAGGTAACAGACTCTGCACCTGAGATTACAGAGAGCATTTATTTCCCCAACACTCAATTACTCTTCAAACTTCCCACCGTTCACTAAAGATGAACGGATTTTTTTTTTCAATCATCATATCCCACAGTAAGAATTTAACACTCAGCCCTGTACTGCCCACCATAAGGACTTAGGACAAAGCGATGAGAAAGCACGTTTCTAACACTCAGCAGGTGACAAAGGGGCTGTGGTCAAGAGGCCGTTTGGAAACTCGTGCCCTAAGGAAAAAGAAAACCCTCTGAATCCAAGAGTGTGTTCTCACAGCCTGTCCTGAGGCAATCTGCTATGCCAAGATAAGTGACTACAGCACAAGCAAAGGCTATTTAGACAGGACAATCAACCGGGAAGTACTGCTCTAAATACTGAGTCACAATGAATCAGTTCGGATCGTCTGCAGCATTGCCACCCAAGGCTCTAAGGTAGTAAGCCTGATGAAAGCTGGGGCAACACAAAGGGGCGGAGGAGACTGGACTGGAATCTAGGAGTGAGATCTTAAGAAAAAGGAGACTCACGGAAGACAAAAAAAGATTTACAAACGCAGGGGTTGGGGATTTAGCTCAGTGGTAGAGCGCTTCCCTGGGTTCGGGCCTCAGCTCCAAAAAAAAAAAAAAAAAGACAAAAAAGGTATTTAAAAAAAAGATTTACAAACTCATTTAAATAAAGGAGTACTGCACAGCAAGTGAAATTAATAGACTAAATTGGATGAGAACATCTCAGCACAAAGCACCTCTGTTAAGTCATCTCAGTGAAACAGTGTCCTGGAAAATGGCACCAACAGTGGGTAAAAGCAGCCCCCCCCCCCCCCCACACACACACACACTTCAGTTCAACCATCACACTTAAATATTTAAAACAGTCTTGCTATTTGTACTAATTCAAACAGCTAATCCAGCAGGTAGCGAATCTCTGTGAGTTTGCAGCTAGCTTGGTTTAGAGTTCAGGGATACACAGTGAGACCCTGTCTCAAAAAAAGTTAATCCACACTTCACTAAGAATTAGCACACTGAGCCAGGCAGATTCTGTGAAAGGCCAGCCTGGTCTACAAAGTAAGTTCCAGGACAGTCACACAGTTACACGGAGAAACCCAGTCAGGGGGGTGGGGGTGGAGGGGAGTGGAGGGGATGAAGGGGGGAAGGAGTAACACGCTGAATTTTACAAGTAAAGCAAAGAAACTATCTATACAGCACATGGCAGTACAGTTAAAACTACTAAATTCTTTGACATTTAGAAATGAACAGAACACAATTCCAATAGCATAGGAAATAATTCCAAGAACTGACAAATGGTATTGCATGAAATTAAAGTTTCTGCACAGCAAAAGAAAACAATCAATAGAATAAAAAGAGCCTATGGAGTGGGAGAAGCCTTTTTCAACTCCATATCCAAAAGGGGATCACTATCTACAATCTATAAAAAGAAAAACTCCAAAAATTAAATATAACAACAAAAACTCAACCAATTAATGGGTCGTGTTTTCTCTCAAAGACTGAAATTCAAGTCTCTATGGGTAAAGGGACTCTGAGAAGGGTGGAAGAGATGGATCTAAGGGGATCTAAGAGAGGGGGACAGTCTATGTATTATGAAAGCAGGAAGAAAAGGACCCAATAGGAATAGAGGGGAGCCGGGCGGTGGTGGCGCACGCCTTTAATCCCAGCACTCAGGAGGCAGAGGCAGGCGGATCTCTGTGAGTTCGAGGCCAGCCTGGTCTACAGAGCGAGTTCCAGGAAAGGCACAAGGCTACACAGAGAAACCCTGTCTCGAAAACAAACAAACAAACAAACAAAAAAAAAACAAAAAAAGGAATAGAGGGAGACAAAGAGCAGTGGGTCTGGGCAGGGGCAAATGCACAGATCTGTGTGTATAAAGTAACACTTACATGTTATTAAGTGTGGGGAGGGAAAGTGAGTAAGCATTACCAAGATCAGTGCAGTCTGAGGTGCTTAGATCAGTCACGGTATTTCACCTGGAAACTAGAAGACTATCTTCAAACACTGTCTTGCCACATTTCTACGAATTTATAGTCACAGTACAGAGTTGCTTCTTCCTGCAAGTATCTAGAAAGCAAAAATCTTATTCTTTGTGGTGAAGGGCAATAAAAAGCAACCAAACCCTGAGACCTTTAAGGGGAGGAGAGGAGTGAGAAATTTTGTTTAGGTTAGCACAAAAGAAGATATTCCAGTATTCTCTACGTTAGGGTAGCTATAGAAGATACTCAAAAACAAAAAGAATCCCCCCACCTCTCTCTAATCAATCATCCACAGAAATCTCCTAAAGCACAGGTTTCCTGGATCCTAGAGTACTCAAAAAGCATAAACGGCCCCCAATACCTTCAGGTCTAAAAACAAACTCCACAACATTTCAATCCATACATCACTAACCCCATTCTCATTTTTCCCTCTCCATTCCTTTTAGTAACCCAAGAAATCTGTTCTAATTTGCTAATGTCTGTCATCTTTTCCTACTGCTGTGACAAACACCACAAACAAGGCAAGTAATAAAAACAAGCATTCAACTGAGTTTACAGTTCCGTAAGATTAGAGTCCATGATGGTGGAGCAAAGGTCAGGTGGCAAGACCAGCATCTCAAACCACAAGTAGGAGACAGAGTGTGCACTGGGAATGGCTGGGTTTTTGAAACCTCAAATCCACCCCGTGACACAACTCCTTCAATAGGGCCAGACCTCCTAATCCTTCCCCAACAGTCACCAACTGGGGACCAAATATTAAAAAATATGAGCCTATGGGGGCCATTCTCATTTGAAGCACCACACCCCCAAATATGTCCATCAGCCTTCTTCCATCTTCAGCTTTTATGGCCTCAGTTTCCTTTACCTGAAGTAAAGGTAAAGTCTTTCCTGACATCAATTCAAAGACATCTACCTACAGATCAACTGAAGTCTAACACTGCAATGGCGTCCCAGAGCCTCAGCACTCTCCCAACCACGACCTTCCGTTACTGCTTCCACCTGCAGTTCATACACATCCTACACTGGCCTCCGTGACCTGACTTCCCTACTGCTGTCCTTACTTTCCCATGTCGTCACAACTTCCACAAGTCAGGATTTGCTATGGGCACACGTACTCTTCTAGCTGTTATCTGGGGATATGCATCACACTCCACTCAACACTGCCCTCACCAGCGAGTTTCAACTGGACTCCTTACTGCTAAATCCAAAGGACACTCACATTTCTCCATCTGTGGTTTCCAATACTCCATCATCTTCCATCTCAGTTGTTTCTTTAAACTCTGGTCTTCAGTCTGGCTTTCCTTCCTTGCCTCCTGGGTGACTACCTCTTAGATAGCATGCTGATTGACTACCTCTTAGATAGCATGCTGGTTAGTTTTCCTCCCTTGCTCCTGGGTGACGACCTCTCAGATAGCATGTGATTGGCTTTTGTCATCTTGTCACAAACTAGAGTGCTTAGGGAAGAGGAGCCTCAATGGAAGAACTGTCCCCATCAGAATGGCCTGTGGACAAGTTTGTAGGGCATTTTCTTGATTCAGGAGATCCCACATCCTTGGGCAGGTAGTCCTGGATGGTATAAGAAAGCAGGCTGAGGGTTGTGGATTTAGCTCAGTGGTAGAGCGCTTGCCTAGCAAGTGCAAAGCCCTGGGTTCGGTCCTCATCTCCCAAAAAAAAAAAA
>CABHPQ010149642.1:0-46577 GCA_902168405.1 Peromyscus aztecus
TCTTTCTGTCATTTCTTCTTCTGAATTTTGTAGTGTGATAAGAAGCAAGGATTTGTGTAGGTCAGGTTCAAGTTTTCTATTATTCTACAGAAACCCTTACCCTTGGAAAGAAAGGGGTTCGTCAGCTGAAGGGAGAGACATCAACCACCATATGGGGCAGAGAGGAAGATTGAGAACGCAACAGTGAATGAACAAGAACATACGTTCACTCACGGGCACTGCTAAGGGGCTGGGAATGCCAGCCTCAGGTAATGTGCACTGAACCTGTTTCCTGATTTATGTTCAGAAAAATAATAATAAATTTCAGTTTCATCTAATGAAATGGGCTTCTGCCACTTCCTGACACAAACTGGGATAGATTGCACAATTCCGAATGTTAAAAGACAAATTACAGCTACAATGCGGGGAAACTTGTTCCTATTGTGGAGGGTGTAAGACCTATTTCTAAATAATCAGAGGAGAGAAAAGGCGGAACTCTGTAATTTTGGAAAAGAAGCCTAGAGCTAGGCTCTGGAATTCAGCTCTGTGGAGCTGTGTGCCTCTCAGTCCTATGGATGACCCCTCTTCATTGTCTGAAAAGGCAGGAGTTTCATCTTGGACTGAGTGACTACCAGGAAAGATGTTATTCCTTCCCAGTCTTTCCCTGTCTAATGTTTTGTAAAACCAACCCAAATTAAGAAGGCTTTCCTTTCTGATGGGAAGTATGTGCATATGTGTGTGTATAAAATGATTATTAAGTCTAATAATATAGCAATATGACCCTATACGTCTGTTTTTCCCAAATTGAATGTTGAAATCCTAACTCTGGACCCTTGGCAGGTACTTAGGTCACGAGTGGTAAGGCCCAGAATGCAATTAGTGTTCCAGTGAAAGGGACCAAGTGTACAGTTGCCCTGAAGCACGCTGGCCTCAGGGAGAAGGCACCCTTGGTGAGGAGGGGGGCCCTGTGAGACACCAAACTGCTTCTGCTTGGATCTTGAACATTGCAGCTTCAGCACTGAGAAAGGTGTCTGAACTTTGAGTCACCTGAGTTTCAGGGTTTCCCACAGTAGACGCAATGGGAAGACAGCAGGGCCCAGCTTAGCTCCCCGAGAACTGAAGTAGCAGTGCTAAATACGGAAAAGTTCACTTGGCTACGAACACGAAGGTGCTCTCCACAGCATTCTGTAACCCTTGGAGAAGTCCCCTCCTCTCAGTTTAGTCTATCAGCGATGCCCTTGTCACTGAGCAATAACCGTTTGTTTAAATGATGTGCTGTAAACCACGGGTAAATCCTTAATGAGGACACTTACGAGCATAAATTCCAATGACCAATAATTTCATAGCCAACAGCAAGTAGGACAAAATGTAGCCCCCTACCCTGGGACAAGTGCTGCAAATAAGAGCAAATTGAAACTCCAGGGGGTAAGTGTGCCCCCAGGGGTGCTGTAAGTGACTATAGCTGCTTCTGAAGCAAGCTGAATGAGACCACCACACTGGATGGGGAAAAGCCCACCAGGAACGACAGGTAACCGGGACCTGGGGAGATGGTCCTTTCCAGGAAAGAGCACACCGGTTGGTTGGTTAGTGCCAAATGGTCAGCCTTGAAAACATAAATACAGCTGGGAATGGTGGCACACACCTTTAATCCCAGCACTTAGGAAGCAGAGGCAGGTGGATGTCTGTGAGTTTGAGGCCAGCTTAGTCTACAGAGTGAGTTCCAGGATGGCCAGAGCTATACGGTGAAACACTGTCTCAAGAAAAAGAAACAAAAGAGGAAAACAAATAACATTATATGGAAGATTAAATACAATGGGTTATATTTGGGGATATACTTGTACTTACAAATACATATATGCATACAATAACAATTAATGAAAAAGCCATGAAGATAAAGGAGAGCAAGGAGAGGTATGTGGAGCATTTGAAGGGAGGAAAGAGAAGGGAGACACATTGTAATTAAATTACAATCTCAAAAATAAACAACAAACCAACCAAGCTGTGTGGGGAGCAGAGTAAGGTGGGAAATCCATTAGTCTTAGTGAAGAACAGGAAAAAAAGTCTCCATTTTTCACCCGAAGGGGAAATACATATACCAAGCAAGGGTCTCCTCCAAACTGACTGCGGTTCATAGCTCCACAGGCTGAGAGTCCCGAACTAAACCTGTCTTTCTAGGCAGGAGTCACAGCCACAGAGCTGCCTCTTCCAGCAACAGTGCAGTGAGCAAAGAAGCCTGCCGTTCCCAAGAGGCCTCCCAGGAAACCTGGGCACATTGCAGAAAGCTGCCTTTGGAGCCCTTAAATCAAGGCTATCAGAGGTCCTCGATAAGGATTTCCACTGTCTGCTCAAAGGGAAGGAAAGATGTCTCATGCTAGGGAAGGCATTTGATATGGGTGCACTTCTCAGTGTTTGCTCGGAATTTTCAGTTATCTGTACAGTTTATGGTCTGTGCAATAGGATTGAATGAATCTATTAGCAGAATCACGAGCTACCCACATGGTGTCCATACCCTAAAACGTCAAATTAGCTACCCAAGAATTCAAAGGAAAAACATGAAGACCTTGAGGTAAAAATAATATTTCAATATTTTCAAACTATTAAACCTATGTGAGCTGGGCGGTGGTGGCTCATGCCTTTAATGCCAGCGCTTGGGAGGCAGAGGCAAATCTTTGTGAGTTCAAGGCCAGCCTGGTCTACACACCTAGTTCCAGGATAGCCAGGACTACACAGAGAAACCCTGTCTCAAAAAGACAAAAAACAAAGCAAAACAAACAAACTATATGAGGCGGGAATTAATATTGTCTGTCTAGTCTAGGTTTTCAGTACACTACTTTCGGAGACGGCCCACACCCTCCCATGTCTAGTTGCCTGCACCTGTCTTTCTGCACGGGTGTTTTAGGCTTCCTATTTAATTACCCCACCAGCAAATCCTGGCATTTGGTGTAAGCTTCTGTTCTCATACACGTGTACTCGAAATAAAACTGATAAATAAATCCTCTTTATAATTCATGTAAAATACGGTGTAATGGTACAATTTTATGAAAATTATCTCTTGACCTCAAAAAAATTGAACTTTGGCAGAACTTACAGCCAAGTCCGTTATACACCATGAGATCATTTAAGACTATGTTCTTGGGGGGAGGGGATGGAGGGAGAGTACTGGGAGAGATGACTAGAACTGGGGGACACTTAGGGGGTGATGAAGAAACCTAGTACAGTATGGAAGTGACTCTAGTGAAATTTCCTAGTAATGGAAGATACAGAGCCCAAACTGGCCATCTTCTATAACTAGGCAAGGCACCTAGCAGTAAGACTGGGACATCAACCCAGCCATAAAACCTTCAACCTGCAGTATATGTCCTGCCTGCAAAATGTGCTGGGATAAAGTTGGCCAACCAATGACTGGTCTAGCTTGAGGCCCACACCACACGAGGGGGTGTACACCTAACACCACATGGATGGCTAGGAACCAGAGGCTAGGCAGCCCCAGACACTCAGGACAGTAGAACCAACTATGACTGGCAAAAAGAAAAGGCAATTAAATGATTCCTAATCATATTCATAGATCAGTGCCTAGCTCAATTGTCATCAGAGAAGCATCCTTCAGAAACTGATGGGAGCAGATGCAGAGATCCACAGCCAAACACTAAGTGAAGCCAAGCGAACCCCACAGAAGAGGGAGAGGAAGGATTCTAGGAACCAAAGGGCTCAGGGACACAATGAGAACATGACCCATAGAATCAACTAAGCAGAATGATAGAGGCTCACAGAGTATGAAATGACAATCACAGAACCTGTATTGATCTGAGCTAGGTCCTCTGCATATACGCTATGGCTGTGTTGTATTCTTTTGGGACTCCTAAGTGGAAATGTGGGGTATCTTTGATGCTTTTGCCTGTGCTGGGGACCTTTTTTCTCCTACTGGGTCACCTTGTCCAGTCTTGATATGAGGGTTTGTGCCTGGCCTTATTGTAATTGTAATTTGTTATGACATGTTCGGTTGATATCCCTGGCAGGCCTTTTTACTTTTTTGAAAGGGAAACAGAGGAGTGGATATAGGGAAAACTGTACTTAACTTGCTGTCCTACTGTGTACTCAGCCTCTTTAAAGCTAATCTTCCTTTGAGAGAACCATGGAGCAGCCAACCTTACTATGCCTTGGATTGCCTGTACAATCAGCTTTTCCAAGCTAAGATAATGCATGACTTTAATCTTAAATTAGATACTCTTCCATGCCCCTGACCAAGACTAATGTATGTGTGTATGTCTGTGTATTGTAATCATTTTCTGGAAGCAGCCAGTGGTTGAAAGCAACCTCAAAACAAATATCTACCATAAATGCTTCCAAAAACATGGATATAGCTTGATAACATCTGTATTTAGTGTTGTTTACTATTCGGAGTCAGGGGAGTTACCTCTTCCTTTGTAAAACCGTTTAAGGCCGGGCGGTGGTGGCGCACGCCTTTAATCCCAGCACTCGGGAGGCAGAGCCAGGCGGATCTTTGTGAGTTCGAGGCCAGCCTGGTCTACAGAGCGAGATCCAGGAAAGGCACAAAGCTACACAGAGAAACCTTGTCTCGAAAAACCAAAAACCATTTAAGATTTCTGTAAGAAGTCCCTCATTCCTTTCCCATGCCAGGTTTTCTGTGCTGTTCAATAAGTACAGAGAAAAGCCCACTGTTAGAGACGAAAGTAGGGACAGCAGGATATCAAACATACATAACAGACAAATCATAGATAGACCAATAACCATGATCTACAGACAGAAGGAAGACACAGGGAGAGAAATGAAAACTTCAGACTTGGGCTCACTCTTGGTCAAATTAATCCAAGATAAAATGCTATGTTTTCATTTCTTAATTCATCATCATGTTTTGGTGTCTCTGGGGTTATCTTTAATGCATTCACTGACAAACTGTGAGGATAGAAGGATGGCTCAGTGGTTAAGAACACTGCCCTCTCTTCCAGAGTACTCCTGTTTTCCCAGTCCCCACTTGGTGGCTTACAACTGTCTGTACTTGAAGATCCAGGAGATTCTGTCACTTTTTTTCTGAACTCTATCAGTGGTCATATCTGCAGGCAAACACTCATTCATATAAAACAATAAAAAGGTTTTTTAGAAGATCATGTAAAATGTGACCCAACAGGGGTTAGTTCGTATCAATGCAGGCAGAAAGCACACAGCTTTCTGTGTGTGTGCATACCTGTTTATGTGTGTGGAAGGGTGCTTGGAAGCCAAGGATGAATATCATTCTGTTCCTCAATTAGTTTCTACCATTTTTTTCTTTTTATTTATTTATTTGTTTATTTATGTGTGCATGTATATATGTCAGAGTATAACTTGTGGAAGCCAGTTCTCTCCTTCCACCTTGTAGTTTCAGGGGGTGGACTTAGGTAGTCAGGCTTTACCAGCCGAGCCATCTTTCTGGCCCCACCTTTTTTGAGACAGGACATTTTTCTGAGCTGGGAGTTCGCTGATTGGCTAGATTGTCTGGGATGCAAGCCCCTTGTCTTGGTCTCCTCAGCACCAGGATTGCAGGCAGAGCTATTTATTTACATGAGGGCTGGAGCTCCAAAATCTAATCTTTGAGCTTGCATGGTAAACCCTTCCCCTACTGAACTGGCTCCTCAGCCACACATTGCTTTCATTCAAGGACTGACCTTCCAGGGATAAAACTTCAGGCACCAAGGAAGACCCAAGTATAATGGATCTCAGAACTTTCAAGCCAGGGAACCCAGCACCAGTGTAGACCTGCACCCCTTCCTGTGGTAGCTGCACAGTTTACAGTGGTCCAGGAAAACACACACTTCTGAGTGAAGGTTCTTAGAGTTCTATGACAAAGTCACTTAGACTTTAGCAGCTGCCAGCAGCATGTTTCTATGAGGCCAGGGTAGCTGTGTAGACAGTGTGAGATGATTCTCCTGCAGAAGCTTCATCCAGCACTCCTATGCAGGGCCCAAGCTGGCTTCTGAAGAAGTAATCCCAGTAATATGCCAGGCTGCCCTGCATCTTCATACCCATCTCTGTCACCACCAGTAATGCATCATGCTGCCCTGCATCTTCATACCATCTCTCTGTCACCAGGAATCCACTTGAAAAACATAAAAGTGAAAAGCTACTGGATGCTCCACAGAGAGAATGCATGGATGTCTGCATACTTTGGGCTGCCTGCACTGATGTCCACAGCAGTGTTAATTTCTAGGGCATCACTGTGTCTGAAATTGATGCTCCATGCACCTGGCACAGCCACATTCACTACGCCATGTACACGCTTCAAAATGCCATGCTCTGGGAATGGATAAGATTCAGATTCTTTTTTTTTTTTTTTTAAATCAAACCACAGCATCCATTCCTGTGGAATTTGATTGTGTGTGGGTGGAGGGTGGAAAAGATGTCCGAAGAGCTTGCTGTAAAGCATCCTAACCTTAGGACAAGAATGAGCCTTTTTTAACAATGCGATATCCTCTCACCTAGCTAGAGTCACTGTTTTCATCACAAAGAGAAGCTGAGGCTGCAGGTAAAAGGAAGATCACACAGGGTTGGGAATGCGAACTAATACGGGCATTGGACATCAGCATGAAGAGTTCTCAACTCCCCCGTGCTATTATCCAACTATCCTGCCATGCCAAAAATATCCAGAGGAAGAGGAATCAGTATGCCACAGAGGCACCTGCATCCCATGCTTATTGCAGCACTAATCATAATCACCAAAGTACTGAAACAATCGTGATCCAGAAACAAATGGATGGATAAAGATGTTGTTTATAAACACGGAATATGACTCGGCTGTGAACACATTCTGTCATTTGCAGCAACATGGATGGAGGCCATTATGGCAGGTGAAATGGCCCTCACTAAAACAAATATTGAGTGTTCTTATTTACACGGGAATAAAAAAAAATGGATCCCATAGAAGTAAGAAGTAGAAGAGTGTTTCCCAGAGCCTGTAAAGAGTACGGGGAGAGGGAAAGAGTGAATAGTTCACAGAAGGGCACAGCAGTGGACTGGGGAAATAATTCCCACGGCAGGGTTGAATGTTTGTGGTTGTCAGTAACTGGTGCAATATTCCAAGGTAGCTAGTAAAAAGGATTTTGAATATTCACAAGATAACGAAATAACAAATGTTTTAGGCAGTGGATTTGTAATTAAATCAACTCAATCGTCACATATTATATACACGTTTTAAATATCATGTTTGACTCCAGAAATACATACAATTGTTATGTTAAAATAAGAATATTTTTTTAAAGCATCAGAATTTTTACAGAAATCAGTTGTATTAGAGCACTGTGAAAAAATGTTACCTTTTATGATTGAGTCTACGAAAGAACCAAGAACTTACAAAGAAAACAATAATCAAACTTTTGTTCTGTAGGTAGGACTCTCTAAGCATAGTGGCCTCCCAGCATGGGTGAAAAATCAAGAGCCACCATTATGCAAGCCAGAAGAATATCCAGGGCCAGACAGGAGCCATCTCAAAGGAGATGGTGAAGAGAGAGAGGGGTCTTTCACATTACTGTCTTCACTTACTTTTGTAATATTGGCACTGACCAAGGAAATGCCGTGAAAACTATTAAAGAAAAAAAATCAAATGAAACTGTGGAAAGTTTAAACCCTGCAGAGAAGGGAAGCCCAGACTTTACCACTTCAATCCCACTATCTTCCAGGCAATGGAAACCTACATCACATTTACAGGAATATAAATAATAAAACCGTCCGTTGGAATGACCAAGTCCCACTGATGACATTGCATTCAGAACAAATTATGCAACAACAACTAAATCTCATTTCTGAGCACATTGGCATTGAAGGTGAGGTGGACAGCAAGGTCTTCTTGCCAATGTCTCACTTCTGGTCCATTATTAGCAATCTCTTTTCCCTTGGGATTATCACTCAATTTATTATTTGAGTACAGACTTTATGAATTCCCTGAGAAATAGAACTAGGTTGTCTGCTCCTCACTGTGGGCTGTGAATCCTCTTAAGTCAAAAATACTCATTTTGATTAGGGTTTTAAACTAAAGAAGAGCACATTAATTCCCCATGTGTGAAAACTGAGGTGGGGGCAAGTTCACAATGCTCTTAATCAGAAGGTTACATCATGAATTCTAGAGTAAGCATACAAGTAAAATGGAAAACTAAGACATGAGAGTGATGTCCCATAAACTTGTCTCTACTTCTGCTCTACTGGACCGGGTGACTGTATGCAACTTGGGGTCCACTTGGGTGATCCCCATCTCTTGGCTATTATGATGAGCACTGTTGTAAACATGAGAGGCACATATCTCTATGACACACTGATTTCACTTCCTTTTGGACATTTAGCCATTCATCTGTGGCATGCAGGTCATAAGATAGTCTTTGAGAAACCTTGAGCTGTCTACAGTGAGCACAAAGGTGTACAAGAAAATGAGGGAAAATCTGCATGCCACAGATGATGTTTGCTGGGTCTTTTGAGGAAACCGCCATTACTCAGAGGTAATCATTGAAGAATTAAGGAATCCAAGGGATTCAAAGTTGGGCCTTGAGCGTTGAGTGGAGATTGAAATGATTGTTGATTAGCTTTCTAATGGCATTGCCAACCATCACAATCATTTGTGATGGATCATTTGTGATGATTAATTCTTGGAGTTTTCCACCAGAACAACTTAAAATGCCAACACAATGTACAAGAAATACTATTTGCAAATGTGACTGTAAGTTGTTTTATTAGCACATATTAATTGTATGCAACAAAAGGCTTCATAACATGTATATTTATAAAGTATGTATATAAGACTTACATGCATCTACATATGGTAATCATGCTGTCTATATACTTTGATATACATGTAAAGGTACTTATCGTATTTACACCTCCATTGCTTATACTGGTCTGCGAACACTGTTCACCCCCTTTTTGCTCTCGAGTCTCTTTGTTGCTGTCCAGCTCCACACAATGAGAGATAATATATGGTATTCATTCTCATGAGTCTGGTGTTTTTCAATAGGATGTTGTCTAGCTCCATCCTTTTTCCTGAAGACATGTTCTCATTCTTTTCAGTGGAGTGTGTGCACCAATGGCTTTTACTCATCAGGATGGGCACTTAGGCTTATTCCTTGACTTGGCTACAGTGGAGAATGCTACAGCAGATGACTCTTCAGTCTGCTGACTTAGAGTACATACCTGGCAGAAGAGTAACTAGACCATATGCAGTTCTATTTTTAGGTTTTGGAAGAATTGCCATATGTATTTCCATAGTGACTGTAATATTTACATTCCTACTAATAGTGTAGAGAGTTTCTGCTTCCCCTGTATCCTTTCCAGGATTTAAAAAACTTTTCTTGATGACAGTATTCTGACTGTAAGGTGGAGTCTTAGTATAGTTTTGCACTTCCCTATGACTGAAGGTGGTGAACATTTTTTTTCTTGTGTTTGTTACACACTTGTGAATGGTCTGTTTGATTCATTTGTTCATTAATTGATTGGATGATTCTTCTACTGTTTATGTTTTTAAAGTAATCTTTTTGTTATCATATATACATTTTGTATGGTCCTGGGCTCCAAATGGACATTTTTGTACTAGTATAAAATACAATTTGACCATCTCTTAGTCTCGGCAGCCAGTACATATGCTTTAATATTAAAATAACAATATTAAGTACTCCATTGTCTGAGGAGCTCAAATGCTCTCAAATTTACCCCTTTAGCTCTTTTGTTCTCACATTGAATATTGAGACTATGACCTTTCTACTTTTCTCTGTGAATAATTCTCTCATGACTTCACCTCTGTCCTTATATTGCTTTGAATGTTCATGTAGACAAAATGATCTTTTATAAAAATTCATACTTGCTTTGTTCCCTGCATTGCATCATGTAGAACAAGGTCAATTGTTGTTAAGTCTATCCATTTGCTTCTCTGGATTCCTATCTGGGAAGCTGCGTGGTCCTGGATGAGAACACACACTTCAGTGGCCGTGGAGGCTCTGTGGAAACCCACTGGACAAAGCTCAGTCAAGGCTGCTTGAAACCCCTGCACCTTCTGTGACAAGTTGCTCTTCAACTTCCTTTTTCAGTTCCAATTTTCAAATTTGTCCTTTGAGAATTTTGTACAATGGGTTTTGGTTATATATACCCCCTCTTGCAACTCCTCTCAGTGCCTCTGTGTGTGTGTGTGTGTGTGTGTGTGTGTGTGTGTGTATGTATATACAGTCTTCACTCTTGAATGTGTGTCTTCCACTGGAGTATGGGCCCAGGTGATAAACTCTTAAAGAAAACCGATTCTCCTTCTTCAAGGAGCTGTGATTTGACATTAGATCTGCAGTCTACCTCCCTGCTCTGAGGTAGATGAGTGGTTAAGGCTATTGCTTTTCTAGTTTCTTAAAAGCTGTTGGGATTTTTTTCTCTTTGTCTCCAAGTTCCAATAGTGACTTCTCTCCACTCATTGATATCTTATCTCAGACTATTATGTTATGATTAGGCACACCACACCTTTCCAATCTCCCAAACTGTCCCTTCATACCCCTCTCCTGCAGTTCTATTGTGGCACCTTTTCTCTCCTCGTGATTACCAGTCAGCCTTTTCTGTGCTTCATGAAAGACAAGGAAGCCACAAGATGCAAACTACCGCTTCATCTCTTCAGTCAGTGTGTTTGTGGACATGAATCATATCTACCGTCACTGCTGCTTTTCTGTTGATGAAAGAGCCCAACCCTATCAGAGGCAAATGCTTCTACTCATGTCCTGTAAACCAGGTCTAAAATCGTTTTCTTGAGATTTGCATTATGAAACTAGTTCTATATCCTTATTACTCCCTTTTTCCTTCTGAAATAGTTCCTTTGACATACGCATTCATAAGGGCACATGTGTACCAGTGCGCATGTGCACATGCAGGCAGACACACAGGCATGCACACATGCACACAATTTTACTCTTATTGTGTAGGGCAGAAGAGAACTCCCAAAGAACTGCTGGTTGCCTTGAGACTGGGGACTGGAAGAACCCACATCAAAATGTCTTGGAATCAAGAAGACGGAATTATCAAAAAAGAGATATATTGACCATGCAAAGGCACAGAGACACGGAACAATATGGCATGTCAGAGAAGCTTTCAGTAGTTAATGTGCTGCAAATGGAGCATTTAAAATTGAGCTGGACGAGGGAGTCATGGTGAAAATAAAACTGAAAACATTGGCAGTGGCCAGATTGTGTTTATTATACAAAACGACCAACTGCAATATGTGAGGTAATCTGAATCCTTTTCTGTGTTAGTTAATTAATATTCTACCACTGTGACAAATACCTGAGCTAATCAACTTTTAAAACTGAAGGTTTATTTGGGCTCAGGATTTTAGAACTTTAAGTCCATAATTATTTGACATATTTTCTTTTGGGCCTTTGGCTACATAGGACATTCTGGTTGGAGGGCTGGCAAAGCCTATTTACCTCATGGCAGTCCAAAAGAAAGGAGTGGCAGGAAAGAACTGGGGTCCCAAGAACTCCTTCAAAGATATGCCTTCAACCACATGACTTCCTTCTGTGAGGCCTGACTTTGTAAACAATATCTTTATTCATGTCCATGGGTCCTTTGTCCTCCCCCTCATTCTTTCCAAATACTCTATCCCTCCGCCTTGGCTTCAGAAAGTTTGTACAAATCAAACATTATGCTAAAATGTTTTGCAAATAATGCCTCCTTTAATCTGAAACCTAGCAGAGCAATAGTGTACATAGCAGTTGTTTGTGGCCTGTCCAATATTCCTTCACTGTCTTTCTGGAAATGAAAAGCTATTTTTTGTGTGTGTGTGTTTTAGAATTACAGTTCCTTTCACAGTCTGTGTGCATGTTTAGGGCCAATATTTAGCTTGAGAAATGGACACACAATCCAGACATTAGTCCATTGAATTTCCTTAGCACTAGCGACCCTTTCAAAAGCAGTACTGGGTCTCATTCAAGCTCGTCAAAAACAGGACCGTGAGTGACTTTCACTAATACAGAATAAAACATTTGTCTTTCCTTTTGCATTTGAACTTGTAAGACTGTAGATCAGGAGCAGCTCAAGCTTAATATTGCCACAATATGTAGCATCTGGGGAGAGATTCTGAAAAAGAGCAGATAAAACTCAAAAGACAGGGGAAGACCAAAAGTGTAGGGACATCACTGTACTCCATACTTGGGATTATACCAGTACACCTTCGTGATTCCCAGTTAGGAAAGAGAAAGGCTCCTTTTCCTTAAGTACTTGTTTTGGTCTTCTCTTTCTTGGATTATTTAATGGTTTGGTTTTTTTTTGAGTCAGGGTTTCTCTGTGTAGCTTTGGAGCCTGTCTTGGAACTCGCTTTGTAGACCAGGCTGGCCTCGAACTTACAGATATCTGCCTGGCTCTGCCTCGCAAGTGCTGGGATTAAAGGCATGCGTCACCACTGCCTGGCTCTTGGATTATTCTTAATTGATTCTGAGACCTACTGTAAACTTTGTTTTATAGACAAGAGAACAGAAAACCAGCATGGATATTAATCTGTGGTCACTCGTGGGCAGTAATTAATCAGAAGAAGAAATGGAACACACATCTTCTCTTTGTTTCTTTGAACTCGAAGGCTTAATCCTTTTTAATCAATACATTTCTAGCCTAATGGTCACTGAAAAGATCTTTATATAGATGGGGAGTTCAAGACAAGAAATTGGTGAAATTCAGTGAGGCGTTTGGTGAAGTTGGATGAGATGAGCCAGGAGAAGGAAGGTCGAAGTGGGAGCCACTGTGTGCTAGGGGAGCAGTCCAGCATGGCAACATCAAAAGGTGCTTGGGGAAGGACCCATAAACAAAATCCCTGTCAAAGGAGGGAGAAGGTGCTCAGGACACAAATGCATGGATTTTCATCCTACTTAAATTCCAAATCAGAAATTTGGACTATTGAGAGGAATCAAGGACTTGTCCTTCTCATATTTAACTCAGGCAGACTCAAAAATTCCTCCTATTTTAACTTTACTATTGTTTGAGTTTTTAGAAAATTGACATACTTATATATTTTTGGAATTATTTGAAGCTAACTTAGAGATAGTTTATATTTCCCTCTTTTGTAAGCGGAAGCAACTGTCTCATATTGAGCTGGTAATTTACTGGCAGAGCTCAGACTATAACATTTTGGCTTCCTAGATGTCATCCAACTGAACAGCTCTGTGTTAACTGCTTTTTGCTCGCTCACTTATTATTCTTTAATTACCACATAGGAGCTTGGACTGAGAGTGCCACAAAGGGTGCGTTAAGTGTAGCAGAATGCTTCAAGGGATCAAACGATAGTGAAGGACACCTGTCACACCCTTTGTTGAATGATGCAGACAGAGGACCACCATCGAGAACTTAGTGTTTGCTGCAACGCCAGCCTGGTCAGGGTGATGACCAGAGAAAAGAATTGAATTGAAAACACCATTGTGTTCTCTCAGCCTTCAGTGTCTGTAGCAAATGTTAGAAGAAGAAAGAGCTGACTAAACTTTTATATCCAAGTCCTGCCTGTCAAGAGAGGCTCAATTTCTGTTGTCACTTCAACTGGGCACTGCTATTCAGAGGCCTGACTGTCTTTACTGTGCTTCCTTCTCCACAATTGTAAGCTGTGTTCTTTGAATTACCGAAAATGTGTTTTTCCCGAAGAAAGTGTTAGCAGCAACACTGCTTTGATACTGGTTGTGCGCTTTCTGTGAAGTCACTTGTTGGAAAGGACAGGGCACAGTTGTCTGCGATTTGATTGTGGTTCTTGGTTACATTTGTGCTGGCCATGTTTTCAGTAAAGGAGATGAGCTAAAGCAATGAGACCTACAGTTGGCAATGCTGCTGTAGAGTAACAAACGATCCTAACAAAACATGGAGGAGCTGTAGGCATTCACTTGAGAAAGGCAACAAACTCTGTCAAAGAGACAGGCAGACAGACAACCTACAGCTCTTCCATTGTCAGGGTGAGCATTGTGTAGAAGTCAGAGGGAAACCTGAGCCTTCACAGAATGGCCGCAGAGCTAGAGAACTGGTGAATTATGGGATTGTAGAAGCAGGATAAAATGGTTAGTGTTATGACAGCTTTCCCCAATGAAAAACAATGCCACTGGCTGGCAGTCTTTTGATGTACAGGAAACCATGCTAAGCACATGGGACAGAAGTTGGAAAAAAATAGAAAGTAGGGAAGATAGAGAAGAATAAAGGAGGAGAAGCTGAGAGTTCAAGTGCTGCACTTTAAAATAAACCCAGGGAGTAGATTGGTTGAAGCTGGATCTGAAAGTCTGACCCAGATAGCATGGATGTGGTGGCTTATTATTTAACTTGAGCTAAAAGGTAAGGAAAGGAAAACAAAAACAGGAGCATGGTAATTAACAAAATCTATTTCTTGAACTTGAATGGAAATGTTGACCTAAATTGATCAGTCCACATAGCATGCTTCATGTTGTAGCTACATACTGATAAGCAATGTGAATCATGGCTAAAATTCTACAAACTCAGGTTTTTCCCTTGGTGGTTCAGATTAATTATAAGTGTCACAGCAACACTAAAAGGATTTTTATTTTGTAAACATTATATAGAATATACCTCTGTTCTAGAATTCATGCTATTATATTTTTCATATCCTATTTTTTCACTCATTTCTTAGGCACTGGTTAAGACTATGGTCAGGTAATAATTTAAAATTTCTCCAGGATTTTCAGTGAAAATCTAAAAATAATATTTTATTATAAAATATAGTGGTCAATAGGAAATTAATCCATACAACTTATTGTTACAAGAACCTTGCTATTCTTTATTTTGTACTAGCACCACAGTGCATAATTACAACAATTTTCCAATAAATATACATTGATTAATCATAGGGAGATGGGCGGATCCGTATTTGTATAGTATTTCGTATTTATTGCTTCTACATTTTCTCACTGACTAGCATCCCAGCAAGATCTTCATTTGACAAAACATTCTAGATGTTCTCTGTCCGTTCCTTCCCTCTGGAGCTGGCAATTCTACTTAATTTTTAAGGCTGCTCTAGTGTGAATACAAAGTGCATCACGACTTTATAATACTGCCAAACAACAATTCTAATAACATACACTAAAAACAATCAGTGGACCTGCAGATCTGATGAACGAGAAAACAGGGTCTACATTTATCTATTTCAGATATTATACATTGAATTCCAGCCTGGAAGATGCCCCAGGTCTGTGTTGACACAACAGAAATTTGTCAACGCTCCCCCGGAGCTTCTCTTTGTTTGAAAAGAATTCAGGAAGTTCTTCAGCATGAATTATTAAGGAAACATGAAAGGAAGATTAACAAGGAGGAAATAGGAAATAAATAAACCTGTTGACAGATGAACTACACTTCCTTCCACCGGTTTCCGGAGCTGGAAATAGACCTTTTAATAAAGTACTGGGCTCTTATTACACATTTCTTCTCAGCTGTTTTACACCATGGATGGCAGTTTTTCCCACAGACATCACAACAGGAAAAGACATTAGACACCTAGGGCTGTCAGGATCCTACCAATGCCAGAGTAACTGTTGACCAACGTTTTAGCTCTTTTTTTTTTTTTTTTTTAACTCGGTAATATAAAGTTTTTGCTAGTTTTCTTTCTTTCTTTCTTTCTTTCTTTCTTTCTTTCTTTCTTTCTTTCTCCCTCCCTTATTCCTTCCTTCCTTCCTTCCTATCTATCATCTCTATCTAATCTATGTATCTTTTTTTTTCTTTTTTGCAATAGGGTCTTAATTTGTAGCTCAGGCTGGTATTGAACTCTTGATATTTCTGTCATCAGTTTCATGAGTGCTGTGATAACTGGCCTGAGCCACTGTGCCTAGTTCAAGATTCTTAATGTAGCTAAATGTATGTAAATACTTTCCACTTGAGAAAGGAAATTAAACTCTAAAAATATATTCTAAAGAATAGAACCAAAGGTCACAGAAGGCCTATGTTAACATTTTTGTTTTATTCACAGATTTTTCCCTTACTCAAAAGCAAATAAAGACAGCAATACTCTCGAGGCACTGGAGCTTTTATTCAAGCACAACAGTGTACTTTTTAGGTACAATCTTCCAGAAGGGAGCAAACTCACTGTGGAGAGGTTTGCACATCCCTAATATCCAATGGAGCTCCTACCAAATGCATGTGCCTTATTTTAGAAAAATGCCATAAACAAGGACTTTCCGAGTTAGGTCATAACTCTTTGCCTACACTCATATGCTCACAATTATTAGTTCATGTAATGTTTAGCATCACCATTATGTTATCTATTTTGTAAAAGATGAAAACTAAGTGATGGTCTAGACTTTTGTGAACTAATAGATTTTCCTCTGGAAGTATTTATATCCATATGTACATATATATGTATATATATATTAGTTTTAAATTCTAGTATATGTGTCAACTGGAATCTGTTATTAGCAATTTTAGGGAATTTTAGTAGTGTTTTTAAAATATTTGAATAGACAAATTAAATGAATTATCTGATTAATTTAAAGCTATTTTTCTCCTAACAATTTACTAAGATTCTTTTATGGTTATTTGCCCAACTGTACAATAAATTGCTTTTGCATTGGCCTTCTGAATAGTCAGCATGCTTCTCTGCTCTGTGATGAGTTAATCTGATCACTTTGGTCATCAGAAAATTAATTTCAAGCATTGCATTATCTATTTTGCATTTTCTTTTATTAAGCATAGGCCACTGAAGTTAATTGAAAATTTATCAGCATTTCTCACTACCATACAATTATTATCTTTTTCTATATCTATCTATCCATTTAACTATCTAAGACTTTTTTTTTGTCTTGTTTTGTTTTTTGGTAACTCTGGACACTGAACCCAGAACCTTGTAACACCCTCAGTACATCCTTCTGAGGTACATGTCCAGCCCTATGTAATTGATAACAGTAAAGTGTCCTGTATTCTATGTCCTAAACAATGGCTCTAAGGAACATTTATTAAAGGGCAAATAATCCAGATAAAACATTAAATAATAAAACAGGCCTCAGATTTATATAACCCATGAAGTTGTTTATAAATGTTTACAGTTTTTTTAGTTATTATATTTAATGTGTATGTGCATGAGTGAGTGTGTGAGTGTGTATTTGTGGTGTTGTCACTTGAGTTCAGGCAGCCAAAGGGTTGGCTGATGTGGGTATGGTAACTGGAAGAGCAGCAACTGCTTTTAGTGTCTGAACCATTTCTCTAGCCCATTAAAAGGTTTTATGTTCAAAGAAAAATTCTTGTAGAGTCAATTTAAGAGTAGTTGGCAACTACTGCTGTTGCTATAATAACTACTTTCTATTTAATGCTTTCTTGTATTTCCAACAGTTTTGCTCAGGAGTAGATATTTATTTCAAATCATAAATATTTTAAAATATAAATAGTAATCATTTGGTATTAAAAAGGTAAATATTGGATACCTCAGACATCACGGGAGTCTGCAAATCTCTGTTCCTTCTCTTTTATCTCATCATTGTGTTTATTGGAAAACAATACTTAAAAAATAAGAGAAAATGTAATACGATCCAGTGGGGGTGAAAAGAAGCCACACAAGAACCACGCTCAGCACAGGAGCTCAAAGCAGACAATAGCATGCCTCCCACAGGGGAGAAAAGGGGATGTGGGACACGAGATGTGACTCCGAGGCTACTAAGGGGCAAGGCAGGCAATGTGTTCAGCTTGTGAGGACTTACAATCTCAAAATGTCACAGAGATAAGGAAACCAAAGGAGGTGACTTCATCTTCAGTGAAGGAGAGGTGTGTTCTGACTGTTGCTTTCTTAGAGTGTAGCCCTGCTCTTCAGCTCTGGCAAGCCAGCTCCTGGAGTTCTCTGTGCAGACAGCAGAGCTGGAGTTGCCATTGACAGGTGGGCCTTGTTTACATCACAAGTCTCATCTTGCCAAGCTCATTCATGCTCTTAAGATTTTAGCAGCCAGCTTAGGTTGTCACGGTTATTTCTGTATTCTCCAGCTTAAGTGTCTTTAAGACAACTGACCTTTGCCAATGAAATGGTTCTTCTACTTTCCTTAGCTACTCCATCTGCCATTGCTGTAATTCAGGCCTACAATAGCTCTCCACAGACTCCTCTACACCTGCAGGTCTGTCTGATTACTCTCCTTAATCAACAGCTTAACACATCAGGCCATGCTGAGCTAAATGCTTCCTGTGGTGAATGAAGCTCAAGAGTGATACAGCAGAGCCTCTCTAATATCACCCAAACACTTCCCCATGGTTTCTTTCCCACTCTGGGATCTATTGGTGTAGCAGAACTGGACTGGGACACATTTCCCTAATCTACTAAACCAGCTTTCTCCTCATAGCAAACAATGACACTTCATTTCCTATCTGAATTAAAACCATAGCCAGGATGGACAATCAAGTGAACAAGGAGCTTCCAAAGGCTGGAGACAATGAAGGAAGCTGTGTCTGTGTTGCTGTGGACCCTTGGCTGGAGTAACTGTCCAGGGCACATGTGTTGAGTCCAATGCATGCACTGAAACTACACCTTCACCAGTCTTCATCATCAGAGCTCTGGAGCCTTGTGAGAGAACAGGCCTTGGCTTCTCTAGCTCACCTGTGAGCTGACATTGTTCTTATGAAGGACAGGGCAGATCTTCAGGCTCTGTGTTTGCCCAGTAGGATTTGTGATATCTGAGCCTGTCTGGAAGTCTGATGCAGATGCCCTCTGTTGGGGTTCAGGTTGTATTTAAAGCTATGTATGCCAAGAATCCTGCTGAAAACAGCAAATCCTGCTGATAAACTTGGGTATTACTGAGATCACACACACACAGACACACACATTCAACCACTCAGAAGACAAAAATGTGAGAAGTGAGAATACTCAGGAAGCAGATTATACATCTTTTTCAATAGATATTTATTTGTAGGGCAGTTTTATATTGATATGACCTGATGATATAGATATTTCCATATAAACAATCTCTTTCCTATGCCTACATAGCCTTCTCCATTATCAATATCTGCTACCATAGCAGGATATTTGTAAGTGAGCCTACAATCACATATCAACACCCAAACTCCATCGATGCTATCAGGATTCATTCTTTATGTTCTTTCTATGGGTTAAAAAAAGATATGATATTTACCCATCATCAGAAGAGTACAGATGAGAGTATTTTCAATGCCTTAAAAATGAACCCTGCCAATTTGCCTCTCCATTCACATTATCACAGTTTTGCCTTTTCACTTGGTGGGAATCATGTTCCACCTATCCTTTGCAAGTGCCTCCTCCACGTGCTTTCAAGACTTGCTCACTCATTGTTCTGATGCAGAATAATAATCTGTCCTATGGATAAACCATAGTAGATCCAGTCACCTACTGAGGAGCATCTCAAATTTCCAAGTTTCACTCATTTTTAAGCAAATTTTAATCTTGATAGTTCCTTAGTGATTTAAGGTCACTTGGACTACTTGACTGACAGTGCCATCAGATATGAAAGACAGGAAGTATAAATATCAGAGACACTCCAGGTGAAGAGTCTGATAGAAGATGATTGGGATGGATAAAGCCAAGAACCCTAAGACCTTAGGCTTAGTTTATAGATTAGCAAGAAACACATTACCCCATCCAAGAGGAGTGTAAAGAAAATTACCTAGCACGACTTTTAGTCCAAGTACAAGAGATGAGCCTCATCTGAGAATGAACAGTAACAAGGCTGATGTTCATGTTTGCAGCTCAATGTCCTATGAACTGAATCTAATCTGTTGTAGCTGACAACTGAGCTTGACCTAGTCCTTAGATGGTGATAGTCCTGTTAGTCTGGCAGAAAGAAACTTACTGTATATGACAAGAGAAACTTAGTTCTCCAAGCACTCCAGAGATCTTGTTAGAATATACAAAATGGTGGACTGTGAGAGAGAACCAGGATAAAATAAATAAGTAAGTAAATAAATAAATAAATAAATAAATAAATAAATAAAACAAGCATCATGACAGCCAAGACACCAGAACATATGCTCAACCTAAAGGAATATAAGAAGTCACAGTAATAGCTAGGCGTTGGTGGTGCACGCCTTTAATCCCAGCACTCAGGAGGCAGAGGCAGGCGGATCTCTGTGAGTTCGAGGCCAGCCTGGGCTACCAAGTGAGTTCCAGGAAAGGCGCAAAGCTACACAGAGAAACCCTGTCTCGAAAAACTAAAAAAAAAAAAGTCACAGTAAACATGAGTAGATACTGCATATGGAAGCAGCCACAGAAATGTAAGAATTTACAGAAATGAAGATTTCAGGGATTAAATATGCTTTTAAAAAGCAGGTAGACATATGGGAGGGTAGAATGATTCAGCGAAATTAGTGAATTGTAAGGCAGAAGACTTGACAAAAATGACCCAGAATGTACACAGGAATGTGGAATGGAAGCCAGTGATCATGAAAGCAAGAGAAGGCTAAGATGTGACAGGGGCTGGGGACTCCCTTGCACACAGCACCTGATAGGTCAGAGAGAGAGAGACAGTCAGGTGGTTTCTTTAATATTGCTGTGGTGAAACATGCCAACCTATAATCTGTTTCTAGCAAGGATGTCTTCCAGAACAAGGATAAGAACTAACCAAGCAAAATGAGTGTTGGCAAAAGCAGACTGTGACTAAAGACAACTCTGAAGTTTGACCTTCACGTTCAGAAGTTAAACTGGGGTAGACAGTAAGAGATTTGGGCAGAAACACAGAGAAAGGGAATCTGATTACATATTGGGGTGGCATCTCACAGTGCGAGAGGCTTGAAGAGTTAAAAGAGCTACAGAAAAAAATCCAAGTATCTATAAAGTAGTATACCTGAGAAGGCAATGTAAACACTTGATTTTTATTGCTCAAGAGAAGGAAAATAATCAATTATAAATAGCCAATTAAAATTTCTAATATATCACTAAAAGAATAAAAATAGCTAAATATTTCTCTCTGAGTAAAACAATATGACAAAAATAATCCCTTCACAAAAAGATGAGACAGGGGGTAATAAGAAACATAGAAAAGAAAAAATCATGGGAAGCCAGGATAAAATAAATCTAAATAAGTTAAATTCAAACATAAGTGGTTATGCTGATTAGACAGCACAGCAACAAACAGAAATGCAAACTCCTGCCAGAAAAGTGTGCCAGTTCCACTAAAGGACACAAAAAACCAGACACAAGCAATGGGAACGTGTAAGAAACACATCGAAACCACTCGGATGGAAACATTACAAAAGACAAGCCACAGAGTACAAAGATAAAGCTGGGGTGTGATGATGTTATCATACAAAACTCACTTTTGGTACAAGAAGTACCACAAGAAATAATATCCGTACAAAGTTACAATGAGCAGGAAGAAATGTAGACGCTCTGGACTTAGGCACATCTGGAATCATGATTCCAAACTGTAAAAAATGACAGAGGAAGAATCTCATGGGACTGTGGTGTGATGGTAACTAATGGATAAATCAAGCAGAGTGTCCTCAAGTACACAGGATTGAACAAGATGACTAATAATATGGATCACAGTTGTTGAATATTATAACCAAAGCATATCAAATGCATACCTTACCTTCGAACATGGATTGAACCCTTTTTTGGGGAAGAGAGGACAGGGTCCCTTTATGTTACTTAAGCTGGCATCAAACTCATGATCTTCCTGCCGCAACCTCCCTAATTCTGGGATTATAGTTGTCTACCATATAAATCATGACTGGCCATGAATTATCCTTATATGAGAATTTCTAGTTATCATAATAATGGCAAGCTGACTGAGTCTGTGTGTGTATAGTTTGTATGTCACACTTTCCTATATGAATTCTTTGTATTAGTTTTTTTTTTTTTTTTTGGTTTTTCGAGACAGGGTTTCTCTGTGTAGCTTTGCGCCTTTCCTGGAACTCGCTTGGGAGACCAGGCTGGCCTCGAACTCACAGAGATCCGCCTGCCTCCCAAGTGCTGAGATTAAAGGCGTGCGCCACCACCGCCCGGCTGTATTAGTTATTTTAATCTAATTAATATTCACAGCAATTTTAAGGGCTTGACATATGTGCATTCCCATTTTACATATGCAAAAACTGAGGCACAAGGGGTCAAATTATTTTTCATAGGAGTAATGCAGCTAATGAAGAGATGTGTAAATACCTTATGGAGAAATGCATAAGATCTATGGGCAAATATTAACAAGGTCCTTGAGAGATGGAGAGCTTATGCTCAAAATTGTAGCAATTGATGGTGTAAATACATTATTCTTCCCAAATTAATATATAGATTCAAAATCTCTTGAACACTGTTGTGGGCTTGCAAAGCTAATTCACCGATTTACACAAGCTAGCAGCATAGAGAAATGCTTGTCAAGAAGAGGGTGGGTGATGTCTAAAGCTACGAAACTGCTTGAGATGCAGTGATAGACACAGAACTCCTATGACCAGTGACCAGAGACAGATGCATACATGCAAAAACATGATTGAAGATGGAGTTGTCATTACGTATCAGGCAGTGTGCTGACTTTCCAGTAGCAGGGCTGAAAGACTATGACAAACACTAAAACTAAATCGGTTTAACTCCCATGCTCCCACTGTGATAACGAGTCAACTCTTTGTAAATGAAAGCTAAAGTAAAAGGTAAGATTATTTTTAAAACTTAGACTACACATAGGAACCAAAGTTGTTATTTGAGCAGCAAGGATTTCTTAAATTTTATAGATTCATGAACTGTAATGAATTTCCTAATATATGTTATTACATTAAGAATCTCAGCCTGGCATGGTGGCACACACTTTAATCATAGCACTATGTGGGGCATAGAAGGAGGCAGAACTCAGTGAATTCCAGGCCAGCTTGGTCAACATAGTGAGTTCCAGGACAGTCAGGACTACATAGAGAAACCCTGTCTCAGAAAACCAAAAGCCTAAAACAAACCAAAACAAAAACTGAAAACTTCTGTTTATCATAGATACCATGAGAAATATAATTTCATAAAATTAGGAAATATATTTGTCATAAAGCATTGACTGCATAATAAAAATGACCAATATATAGATAATGGGTTTATATATGTAATGTGTTTCATTAGGACATGTTCATATTCATTATATATGCATATATATAAATATTCATATGTATGTATATAATGAATATTTGTTATATATGTATAGACATATATAATGAATATGAACATGTCCTAATAAAACCTATTATTATGTACAGCCAATATATTTTAATAAAAAGTATAATACTTATAAAGAGGATAAAAAACAAAATCTTTAAATGAAAAAATAATGCAAAAAAGAGCAAAAGACTTGGTGTGATATTGTAAGGTAAAAGAAAGCAGAACAGACCCAATCAGCACATAGGAAAATGTCCAGCATCATCTGTTACCAAGGGGATGGAGATTTCAGATCCTTCAAACCAACTGGGAAAAATTAAGTCTGGAGATGACAAGTATCTTCAAGTGCAGTGTGCAGGATCAACCCCATGCTGGTGAGTTAGAACTGCTTTGGTACCTGCTGCCTGGTAAATCTTATCATATGTGTTTCCTCTACCTCTTCTAACATGTGTCAGTCAATTCCTAAGAGAACATACATAGGTCTCTGCAATGCCAGCTTGGTACATACTTAAACTGCCCTTTTCAGAAATGCACACAGTACTGAATACAGGTGACAGCTGCATACAATTACTGGGATAAACGTGGAAGCAGGTTCACAAGTTTGAGGTTGTAAATCAACAGGTGACAGATACACACGTTCAGTGTGCTTGTGTGTACATAACGGTGAAGAACATGCTGTTGAGAGCCACAGGCATGGCAAAGCAACAAGGCAAAGAATGGTGATTGTAAACACAAAATCCAGTGGCTACTTCTGTGAGCAAAGGTGAGGGGTAGGCCTAGAGAGAGCATGCTCAATACTTCCATTCACAGGAACGCTTGTCATGAATTGGGTATTGGCTGTAGAGACTCTTTGTGCCTTTGTTTGAGGGAAAGTTGATGCAGAACAGGATTTCCTACTCAGATTATTTTAGACTTCTAACCAGAGACATAGGCCACTGGTTTTTATAGTATAATAGAGAGCCAGGGGTAGCAGTATACACTTTTAATCCTAGCACTCAGGAGGCAACAGTAGGATCTCTGTGAGTTCAAGGCCAGTCTAGCCTACACAGCAAGTTCCAGGACATCCAGGACTACATAGAGAGACCCTATCTCAAAACAAAAAGAAAAATATAATATAGAAGAAGTGAAGACACCAAGACTTAGTCTAGATCCGTACAGAACTGGTAGCACAGTTAGGCTACCAGTCACTGGTGGAACGTGGTGTGCTTGTATACAGTGATCTGAGCTGTGTGTGTGTGTACCACTCAGAAACCAGTAGAGTGAGGGAGAGCAGACATCAGAATATAGGATGCAGTAGAGCGTGAAGAGCCAGATTTTGCAAGGCATTCTGAAATCCCATAGGAGAAGTTCTAGAGGAGGAGTTCTAGAATATTCAAATCCTTTCCTTCTGAAAGGATTTGAAGGGTGACTTGTAGAAATCCTCCCCCAATGGAGGAGATAGAGTCAGAAAATGCTGTGATCTTACGTCTCTGTTTTATTTTAAAGACAGGTATTTTCTAAAAACAAAAAACAAACAAAAAAAAAAACCCAAACTGGGTAGTTAGTATTTGTGTAGTTAAATTGGATAATGAATGCTAGCTCATTGTAGCATACATGGTGTAAACAATATTTTGCAAAGATCTATAAACTCAACAAAACTCCTTATTAACAAACTTTAAGTGCCTTAATCTGTACATCAGGGACACTATTTTTTATTATTATTAATTTTTTTCTTTTATTTTACATGCAAACCATGGTTCCCCTCCCATCTACCCCCGCCCCCAAGCCAGCTAAGCGCCAGGGACAGGCCATGATCCCACTGCTAGGAGCCACACAAACAGACCAAGCTACACAACCAGGGACACTAGTTTTAAAAACAAAAGTAGGCTCACGACACATTGTAATGTAGAAGGGGAAATCTCCTATTTCTACCTAAGCCTAAGCCTCGGCAGATTGAGCTCCGTATCCAGGACAAGAATATTTGTGTGGAAAAGGATATTGCAAGCAAACAAGTTTTTAGAAGGGGCAAAAACACAGATAATAATGCAAAGCATTGTATTATACACGTGGAAATTCAGAAACCATTTTCCTGCCTCTCTTCCTTCTGCCACACACAAATGCATACATGACCGCATGTGCGCGCGCGCGCACACACACACACACACACACACACACACACACACACACACTTGAATATATACCAGCCTGAAAGCATAGACTTTTTCAGCTTGGCCAGCCACTGATATCTAGCACCCCAGGAAGTCTCTCCTGAGCTCTGCTGGCTCCAGGGCAGAGTGTCTGCAAACCACTTTTGAAATAGGCAATAGAGGAAAACTGGATGAAAGTCAACACAGGAAAAGCCAATTTGAGTACTAGAAAATGTTTTCTAATGATGGGTCTATTAGGTTTTGGAGTCATCTTCGCAGGAAGATGTGAAGGCTGTATTGGAGGAGATACTTTAAATCTCAGTGAAAATTTTGGTTTAAACCATAAACAAGGCAGATGTTGGCAGCAGATGAATGCCAAGACCTTGGGAACATTACTGGGTTCTAACAACTGCTGAAAAGTTATGAAAGAGCAAGCCTTCCAGTTCACTGCTGTGTGCTGAAAAGTATAGCTTCAAAGAATAGGTTTGCTTCCAGGAAAAAAAAATCCATTTAATCTTCAAGAATATGGCTTCCTACAGGGACTGTACACAGGGAAGGATGATTTAGCAGCGAAAAGCAATGGGTGCATGCCTGCTGTAATTAGAATTCGTCTAACTGTTCCAAGATTCTCAATTAAAAGAACCATTCAAGAATGTTCTACTGTGAGTAGAAGTTTTGTTAATGAGCACACAGTAGGCAGATCTGACCCCTGCTGCTACGCTATTCACATTCCAGCTCTTTCCTGTGCCATCTTCCTTGGTAAGCATAATCCCCTCAGATAGGAAAAGGATGTTATAAAGAGCAAAATACAGCCACTCAGCACAGGTAGCCCTCTGAGACTTTCGTTTCTTCCCTTCACAAAAGCAGAAGATGATGTTTGAGTGCTTTCTTGTATATTGAACTTAAAGATACCAGCCGCTCTATTGTTCAGAACTAAATCCTTTCATTAACAAAACAAAACAAAAAAAAAGGAAAATGGCTCATTATCCCCAGAATACACCTTCCATGCATGAGGTAATGAATATTTTGGGATTTTAGAAGCACATTTCTCTGTAATCCCAAGACCTTTTTTGTTACACAGAATTTAGTACCTATTTTGCAAACTATATTTGGAGGACTGGCTATGTTCATACTTTCCTGTGGAAAGCTGTTGAAATCTTTTAGTTTCAAAAATAACCTAATGAATGTTGCCTCTTCAGCCTCCTGCTCAAGCGGACCAGCCTGCAAAGAATAGCTCACTTAGTGCTGGGCCCTGTTTCTGTGGGAACAGAGAAGTCTTGGGACAACAGAGACACATCCAGAGGTGAACAGGTGCCAAATGCTGGAAGCTGCATAGTGACAAACAAGACCACATCTCTGCAGTGGTTCCACTTAACAGTTCTGACATGTGATGTCTTGACTCCCTTGAACATTTATCAAAGGAGACAAATCATATTGAATGTCAAGTTTGCCAGAATGACTTTGGTCAGCAGTTGGCTATTTAAAAAAAAATGTCTTACAGTCACTATTGTGTAGGGGGAAAGTTGGTTGTCCACATAATTTTTGTTTATCTTTAATAATCATCTACCCAATTACGTTAATCTCCATTCTGTGTGTATCACATCTTGATTATAAAAACGGTCTGTCTGTCTTTGGTTTTTGTGCCTCCAGCTTTATCTTTCATGTGTCTACAAAGAGGGGGGACTTCTCTTTGGAATATCAGTTTGACCTCCATCACTTCTTTTCTGACATGGAATTGTCTTCCCGGAAATGTATGAAATCCAAATGTCTCATATGACACAAAAGGTTTTTACTTATTTGGCCCTTTACCAGTGCTGGGCTCATTCCATAGCCTTTCTCAGCTCTTACAACACAGTCTCTGGATAGAGAGACCCATCTGCTGCTCATCAAACTTACTGAGTTTGTTGGTGCCTTAGACATTGTTCAAAATTCTGTGTGGGTCTTGATGGTGGGCTGGCATTCCCTGGAGTCTGATGCACCACTTTTCTATCTTATTACTGTGAAGGTCTCACAGTAGGGGAATTATGTTGCCTCCCTGCACTTACATTTACACTGTGAGCACCTAAATGGACGGCAGCATCCTATGCTCAGGATAGAATCTGAAACACTGTACTGCCAAAAAAAAAAAAAAAAAAAAAAAAAAAAGTTATTTTCCAACTTATTTGTGTCACTGCGGTTTTTCTCCAATGGAATGGAAAGCATTATTTTGAAGTTTTTGTCCAAAGCTGAGTCTAATGTAATACAAGAAATGAAAAGTGTACATGATGTATATTTAATCCCATTGTAGGGGAGTCCCATAATCTGTGATAAATATGAGACTGCAGACTGTAAGTTTAATCTCTAGCTACCCTGTGCACGAAGTTATAAAATGCAGGACTCACACAAGTTCATGGTGATGGCATTTGTATGAAAATTTAAAAACAATGAAAGTTACAGTTAATATTAGAGTCTTTCATTCTTAATCTTCAGCAATTTATATTTAATAAGAACATTACATATTCAGTCCAGATCTTTGTTATCCTCAACATTCCAATAGCTTTGCCTCTTAAACATATTGAAATGAATGATAAGCCATGCTGATTACTGGCACTGGTTATCACGCAAAAAGGTCACGAGCCATGGCCACAACTACCTAGTAGCAGAGCTTTATTAGGAGGGAGAGGGGTGGGGGGAGAAGAACCAGGCCTGGGGGAGACAGAACAGAACAGAGAGAGGGTGGGATCTGAGTCATGGCTCTTTAAGACACAGGTGGGCCTACAGAGCTACACCACGCATGTGCAGATTGCATGACCACGCTGCACGTGCATGTAGTCACCAGTGCACACTGATAACGTAAGATGCAAGACCCTTGTCTAGCTCCTAAACTGCACGTGCAGCTGGAGCTCAGCAGAATCCTAATACATATGCTCTAGCATCACTTCTGTCTTTAGTTCCTAAAGAATGAACACTTTACTTCACTTTTAAATACAAAATAGCCATTCAACGGACACAGACTGAACATATGCCTGATAGAGGGGCATGTAAAGTGGGAGAAAACTAAACCCCAAGGGAAGGGTGTCTGTGCTTTGAGAGTCATACAGACTCTCATCTAGCTCCCAAACCTGAGTATGTGAGAAAAGTATCTACAGGAAAACATTCACAATCAATCATGCTTCAAAATAAGAATGGCCACTCTTCCTGGATTAGAAACGGAGAAATTCCTGAATGACAAAGTTTAGGACAGACCGTGTTAAAGTTTGAAGCTCAGCCAAGAAGGAAAGAGAACAAAGTGGTTTACTCTAGGAACAATAGTCCAGGTGCAGAACTAGGATCTTCCGGCCCCTAGGAGGATGGGGATGGCATGCACACTGAGTTTCCTCCAGCCTTGCTTGCTGCCAGCTCACCACACCGAGAGCTACAGAGGAGCTCTCTGCAGGCTTGAGACACATGGTTTAGTGGCCCCCAAACTGAGTCCAGGAAGAGCTATCCTATAATCAGATAAAAGGGCAGTCAGGCCGGGCAGTGGTGGCACACGCCTTTAATCCCAGCACTCGAGAGGTAGAGCCAGGTGGATCTCTGTGAGTTCGAGGCCAGCCTGGTCTACAGAGTGAGATCCAGGGAAGGCTCCAAAGCTACACAGAGAAACTCTGTCTCAAAACAAACAAACAAATGCAGGCAGTGTGGTGTTAGGATAGCAAGATGCAGTGGGACCATGGCACAGAAACCAAATGCTGTGGAGAGGATAAGGACTCAGGAGGCAACTGGATGAGGTCAGTCACCACAGTGCATCCTCCAATCGGTTCTCAGCAGTTGGAGAAATGAATGAAACACTTGGAAAGCGAGAGAGAATCAAGCTGTTCTTTTAAGGTGTCCAGGGAAAAGGGAGACCAGAGACGGTAGAAATAAGAGCTCTAAATGGGCTTAATTCAAGGTCCTTTTTTTTTAAAACCATCAAAGCCGCTTGAATATAGTTAGCCTTCTATGACTTACAACACTTTCTGTGTGCAGCTCAAAGTCCATGTTTAAAGAGCTTCAGCTCCTATTATCCATACAAAGTGGAGTTTCTTGTCTTTAGATTCATTTTATCTTTTCTATAAACACTTTCTGCCATCTGAACTGAACTGAGCTTAACCATGGTTCAATGAGGGAATACTGGTACATTTCTTAATAAAGAAAAATGAAAAAAAAACCTTCATAGATAGAAAGTTATCCTTTTGATTTCCAGTATACCAATTCCTACAACTAGGTTATTGGAAGTCATGTCTGCTCTGTTTAAAAATTTTGACCTACCAACCAACCAAACAAATGTTGCTTTCGTCTGGATTAACACAACCATTGACTGCTACCTTTTTCTATATCCTTACCAAACTATTATCCAAATAGAAGCCAAAATAATACTTGGATTATTTTTTAAAGAGTTATTCAAATTTTATTTTATTTTTTTACAGAATACAAAAAATAAAAATGTATTTATTTATTGTATTCTGCTTACATGTATATAAGTGCACCATGGGAATCAAATCCCCTGGAACTAGAGTTACAGATGGTTGGGAACCACCATGTGAGTGCTGAGGATTGAACCCAGGTCCTCTTCAAAAGCAACAAGTGTGCTTAACCACAAATACATCTTTCCAACCCCAAAGTAATGTTGAAAACAGAAGGTAAGGGGACCTGAGAAGTGGGTCAATGGGCAAAAGCACCTTACTGAGGTGACTTCAGTTTGGGTCCCAGCACCCACATCAAGTCACTTACAGCTGCCTGTAATTCTAGCTCCAAGGGATCCAAGGCCTCTGACATTCATGGGCCTCTCTGTTGATATGTACACTCTTCCCTTCCAAACATACACATATGTATACACACATACACAATTGTAAATAATAAAAAACAAATCTTAAAAACATTTTTAAAAACCGCTAGTTGGATTATGCCATGCCTCTCTTTAAATACCTTTAATATCTTCATTGGACTTTGAATAAAATCCATCAGTTTTGTGACTGGCAAGGTCCTGAATCATAGTCTACCTTATGAAAATCACACTCCAATGGAGTCTGACTGCTTTGTTCCAATAGGGAGCCAAGCAGCTTCTTCAGCACTTAGAACCTGTCTTTGTGTAGATGAGCAGCGGCTCTGTGGCAAGGTCACTTTGATGTAACTGACATTTCCAGACTTTCCTAGACAGCTGTCATATGTTCTTCAACAGTTCTTGCCTCAGTCCCCTTCTATGCAAAATGGGGACAGTTCTGTTTTTGCTCATATACTGTTGAAATAAAGCTCAGAAGAGGTAGCATGAGAATGTCACTGGGGAACTGGAGAGGTAGCCAAGTGATTAAGAGCAATCGCTGCTCTTCCAGAGGGCCTGAATCTGGATTCCAGCACTTATGCTGGGCAGCTGAAAATTGCCTGTAACTTCAGATCCAGGGAAGATGGTACCATCTTCTGGCCTCCAGGGACAACAACACACATGTGACATACACTCATAAATAATAATAATAATAATAATAATAATAATAATAGTAATACCCTTTTAAAATGCTATTAAGACTTTGATATATGTTGCCCTGGGTATATGGGCTTCTAAGTGATACTCATTCTTTTAATTCATGAATGTGGTATCTATTTTCTGTGTCTATTTTTCTTCCTTTAACTGATGTTTTATTATTTTCAGTGTATAAGTCTTTCACCTTGGTTAGGTTTAGCTGATACTTTAATCTTTTTGATGTTGTATATGACAGTGTTTTCTTGTTTTCCTTCTCAGATCCTTGGTTGTATAGAAGTTCGAGTGATGTGTGTGTGTTGATGGAGTAGCCTGAAACCTTACTGAATATGCTGTTGATATAATTATGGCGATGGTTCCATCAATATGCATATTTTTCTAAACTGATCAAGTTGTCCACTTTGAATATGCACAACTTGTTTGTCAGTCACACTGGTACAGAGTGACTTAAAAGTGAGCTCACAGGCACTGGTGCTTGGTAGGAAGGCACATCTATTGCTGGTCATTCTGAGATCATGGTGAGGCTTCCAGAGCAGTCTTCTGGGATCCCTCTGAAGTTTTTTAAAAGAATTTTTCACATACTTTTTCCTAACATATATCTTCATTTGAGAAATTCTTATTTAAGTAATACTGTTTTCTTCTCCCTTTGAATACAAAGATCAGTGCTGATGGCCTTCCCTTTCTCAGTCTCTAGTATGAACTAGATGCACAATACATACTTGCTGAGCAGCATGCCAATTCACAGACTGTGATTAACACCTAAGTGGTAACAGTACTCCAACTTCAGAGATCTATGTCATCCTCAATTCTAGGTGTTTCCTCCTGTTTTCTGAATAGTTCTATGTAGATGTTTCCAGTTTTCAAACCGTCCACAAGCAGACCTGTCAACATGCTTCCTTAATAGAATTTCATCTCCATCACAGGTGAGACATCTTTCAACCAAGTGTGAAGTCTAGAAGCCATTCAGGCTATTCAATTATCACATTTACCTGGCTATCCATGCCTTGTATATTATTTAACTTAAAATAAATATTATCATTATCTTCTTTCCACAGATAAGAAACTTGAGGCTCAGAAGGAGTTTCACAACACAAAGCTGTAGAATATTACTTGAACCTACTTGTGGTTGATTGTAAATCTACTTAGATATAGCTTTTCTCTTGGTAAAATGATATAATTCAATATTTAGTTTGAAGGAGTAAATTTCTAAAGGTATGTTGTGAAAATCAATGACTCAACCTTTCATAAAGGATGATAAATGAGGCCTTAATGAAAGGCATTTATTTCATATGGTTGGAATGTAAGCAAAGTAATGTAGGTGTTAAAAAAATCTAGAATCCCTTTTGTAGGACTGATCTATTACCAGTCAGGTTATTGATCACATTGAATTACTTTATAAGGAGGTCTATATCATGTTATTCATAGAGTCAAGATTACTATGCAAAGTAGGGGTAGTTGTCTCTTAGACAATATCGGCACACTGGAGAGAAATCCCTGAGAGAACATTTGGTTTCATCAGCTTTGGGCAAACATAAAGAACGCAGCCTACCTATGGAGTGGCCAGGCCGTTCTGATATTTATGCCTGTCTCCTTCAGAGAGGCAGCGAGCAAAGAGAGCTGTCTGCTCAGAATTGCCATCTGTACGAGGTACTATAGGTCTATGAGATTGTTTCCATACTCTGTACTGGAGTGGTTCTCAACCTTCCTGATGCTGAGACCCTTTAATACAGTTCCTCATGTTATGGTGGCCCCTCTCCCCACCTCCAATCATAAAATTATTTTTGTTGTTATTTCTCAACTGTAATTTGCTACTATTATGAATTGTAAATATCTGTGTTTTCCAATGGCCTAGGGTGACCCCTGTTGAAAGGGTCATTCGATCCCCAAAGTATCACAGGTTGAGAACTGATGCTATACTAGGTTTCATTGCCTTAGATGACTTAATAAATAAATAAGTAAATAAATAAGTAAGTAAGTAAATAAATAAATAAGTAAGTAAATAAATGAGAAAAAACCCAAAGCATCTCATTTGAACAATGTAGAGATGGCAGTGGATGCTGCAAACATCTGGTCCTCAGGGTTGCTGGCAGGAGAGGGACAGAAGCCTGAAAAACATTTTGCTTTCTTTGGAGGATGAGATTTGATTATATTCTCTGCACATTAGAAAGAAGGAGACTTAATCTGTTTCTAACGAAAAACACTTAGTGGGCCCTCTATTTAGGGAGTCAGGCTTTCTTTTGAAAATTTCAGTTAAATTGCCCTTTATTCTTAAGGCACAGTTACAACTTTTGCCAAAAGGATCCACAACTGTGTTTATTTGGCAGATATCCACAGCTAAGTCAAAGGAAGGAAGGGAAAAAAAAAACCCCTTTAATGATTATGAGCTTCCTGGCTTTGAAAAGGCTCAACAGCTGTCAGTGGCTCCTCTGGTGACTCACGAATACTTGGAAGCACAGGATCCCTCCAAAGTCTGTTTGTGTTTCAGATCTCTCTCAGTAGGTAGATAAGAAGAAACCACAGTTTGGAGGATGCATTCATTTTAGTTTGTTTTATAAAAGGAAAAATACATACCCTTGACAATTATACCCTAAAAGAATATGCACCCAGTCACATGCCGGTGTGGAACTGGAATAAAGGAACACCAATGATGTGGCTCTATTATGTTTAATATTTAAAAAGTGTTTAACAAAGAAATATGCTCCCACCCAGAATCTGCCCTTGATCCTATTGAGGTCAATTTTGAGCAACGTGGGATTCAGACTCCTCGGTCAAGCAATTCAGAGACGCATCTGTTTACGTTTAGCTGTTCATTTTTCAGCTTGTCAAGAGGTCTACTTGAGTTTGCTGCTGTCCAAATTCAGTTTACTTGCTATTATCCTAATGCATGGGTCTATATTTACATTTTTACTCTGTTCCTAGTCTTGATTTCTGTAGCCTGGTTACCAAAAAGCCTTTTATATCTGAAAGGCAAGTTCCATTCACCTTATAGTTGTTTTTTTTTTTCCTTTAAAAACACATGCTTTGATAAGCAGGCTACGATCCTTATAACCACAGAGGTTATGTAAAAAGTAAGGGATTGGTGGGAAGGAAGGATCTCTCAAAGGAGGAGAAATAGAATAGTTACAGATAGATAGAGGGGAATGGAATGGGAGGATTAAGCTGCGAAGGGGAGGGAAGGAAGGGTAAAAAGGGGGGACAGCAAAAACAAGGGACCTTTGGAAGGCTCATACGGAAACCTACTATAGTAGAAGCTTCTTAAAATATAGACATATATGAAAGAAATCTAAATGGAATCACCAAGTAACGGAAGAGACAAAGCAACAACTAGACATCTCTTGCAACCAAATGAAACCTCCAGTGCTGGAAATGAGTTATATCTAACTGAGTAGTTGGCCAAAGAGACCCCATGAAAACCCTCAAACAACCAAGGCTACTGTCCAGGCTATTGGTTGCTCTCCACAAATTGATTGTAAGGCCTGTTGTTGAAGATAACACTTCCATGTCTAGTTGAACATGGAGAAGTCAAGCTGGTGCCTAACTGGGGCCTTCACCCTTACTGGCTCGTGTTGATGGTACCGGAAGGCACTTTGTATGCTACAAGGGGAGATCAATAAACACTAGCCTAGCTAGAAACCCTCCAATCTACAATGGTGACCTTCTTGTAAGATATTCTGGTGTAGTCAGGCAGTGGTGGTATATACTTTTAATCCCAGCACTTGGGATGCAGAGGCAGGAATATCTCTGTGAGTTTTAGGCCATCCTGCTCTGCAGAGTGAGTTCCAGAACATCCAAGGCTAAACAGAGAAACTCTGTCTCAAAAACAAAACAAAACAAAACAAAAAAGATATTATGCTGCAGTAGTGGCACAACCATTGGGGGAGTAACCAATCACTAAATGGTAGCATTTAAGACTGATTCCATGAGATGGAACCCATGTCAGACACTGTTTGGGTAGCCAAGAACTTGAGACTAGATAGGCCATGGGTCTGGGGGGAAGTCAAATACCACTGTTTTGTTAAAGGAACATAGGAGCAAAATGACTCCTAATAGCATTCTACTATGCCCATAGATCAGTGCCTCAGCCATCATCAGATAAGCTTCTTCCTGCAGTAGGTGGGAACAATTACAAAGACCCACAACAGGACAATGTGCAGAGAATCAGAGACCAAGGAACAATCGGTTGTAAATGGGGTGTGCCCATCAAAGCCCTCCCCTCAGAGCTCAGGGAACTCTGGAAGAAGAAGGCAGAAAGATTATAAGAGCCAGCATGGAGGAAAAACACCAAGGGAACAATATCTTCCAGACACAACAGGATTGGTGCACATAGGAACTCACAGAGACTGTGGCAGCATGCACAGGGCCTGCACAAGGCCAAGCCGGTGGGGTCCCAGTGCTGAGAAAGGAAGTGGACGCATGACCCCAACCCTAACCCAGAAGCTATCTCCAATTGCAAACTGCTAATAAAGAAAAAAAATCAGTTTTCTCCAACACAGTCTCATTGGGTATACAGAAGTGACACTTCAGGGAAGGCCCTGTTTTCAGCAGTTAGAGAGCCAACACAAAAGGAACTCAATGGTATTTTTTTGTCTTATAATACTTGGTCTTGGCTTCCTCCCACTTCAGGTCTTTGGCTTATATATCAGAGTTTCTGAGTTTGTGTTTTTATAGGATTTCCGTGTGTGTGTGTGTGTGTGTGTGTGTGTGTGTGTATGTATTTCGTGTGCTTTTAGGGGCTCTTTTTTTCTGTTTGTTTTCTCCTATTCTGGTTTTTTTTTTTTTTTTGAGACAGGATTTCTCTGTGTAGCTTTGGAGCCTGTCCTGGATCTCACTCTGTAGCCCAGGCTGGCCTTGAACTCACAGAGATCCACCTGGCTCTGCCTTCCGAGTGCTGGGATTAAAGGTGTGCACCACCACCACCTGGCTGTGTTTGTTTTTCTTAATCTTATTATTTTTTAGATGCCTGTTTCTTTTCTACTGTGAGAAAAAAAGAAAAGGGGTAGAGAGGAGGGGGGAGTCATAATTAGAATATATTGTATGAAAAATATCTATTTCCAATAAGAAATACTTTAAAGATGCAAGCTTTATATAGTAAATTCTTTGGTTGCTCTGTCCTAAAATCCTTTTCACTATCAATTGGGGTGGAATTTTGTCTTTAAAAAGTGTGGTCTCCTGAACTGGAGAGATGGGTTAGCTGTTAAAGGTTAGGATGACAGCCCAAAATATACAAATCTGGTGTTTTCACTCAAGAAAGGGGGAAGAAAAAAAAATCAATGGATTCTGAAAAACAAATAGAGCTATGGAAAGTGAATGTCTGTGGGGGTGGGGCTGGGAACAATGACATAAGCCATAGGCGGGGCACAGAAGGGCTGCACAACTTGAGCTTTGGCTAGCGAGTGATTCTTCTGTGGAACTCCAGCTTACAACATGGGTTAAGTGCCAAGCAGTGGCTTCTGCAGTAAGTCCCACCATCACCAAATATAAACACGCTGCCTGGAGTGTGTTGTCTTCAGTAATGAGGCTTGCCGTTCAGAACAGAATGATCTACACAATTGCCACATCTCAGTTCCACAAAAGTGATGTGCTATCATAGAGTATTTCTTGTTGCATTTCAAAATAGCACTGCTCAGTGCTTCATCTGTTCACTTCATTATGGCCACGGACATTCTTCTCTGGGTTTAAAATGAGCTGCGAAAAAGCCGTTTGCTCCATTACCAACCCATTATTGGACAAAGAGTTAGTCATGGGTTTGTGAGTGTGTTTGTGTTATATTTTTTGATGCTTAATGAAACACTCAACAATAATTTCAAATTTCAAGTAGAAAAATATGATCGTATTTTCCTTCACAGTTAGTTTGAAGAACAAATGACTTTTAGGAAAAAAAAAAGTGAGGACATCTTAAGAGTTGTAGCTTTATTTTTTTTTATCATGATATTTTTGTATTGAAAATAGATTCTTCTCTCATACAATCCCTCTAAAGATTTATACCTTGGATTTTTTTTGCTTGCAAGTGTATTTAAGGTTTAGTCATCCAAATCATTCTAGCATGTACTCCACACATGGAAGAAAGATGCATGGGACAAGACCCCTCATGCTGAAGAAGGTCAGAGATTTAAGGGAACTCATAGCCGGACTGAAGCACAGTCACACAGTCCAGCAAGTAGAGGGGGGTAGAGAAGCTGGAAGTTAAGATGCAGGGCCGCTTCAACTATAGCTTGTTAAGTATTTAAGAGTTCCAAAATATTTCACTCTTTATCTTCCTACTTCTCTACCTCCACTGCATGGGAGGTATCTTGATACAGAGAATTAAGACCAGAATAGAGGGCAAGGACTATCCCAGTTGAAGGGAAACAAATGTAAGAGTGATCCAAGTCAAGAGCTTGCTTGGTGAATGCCATGCAGTGTGTGTACATGTCCATTGCATCCTAAATTGTACTGGATTAGTGGGAGGTGCACACATGAAGGGGATGGGAGGAGCCTCTGTGTGCCGTGGACCTTATATTTCATAATAAAGGCTTGGATGTTTTTCAAAGTGGAACATGGGAGAACCCACAAAGCTGCAGATCAGCTAAAGCAGTATGTACCTTCTTGGGGGTATCAGTTTGTGGAAGTGGGGGGTTGGGATGGAAATAACATGCTACTGATGATGAGTTAAAATCTGTGGTTATCCAAAACCACAATGTATCTACTAAAGGATGAACTATAAACTTCACACCACTGTAAAAAGTAAAATTGAGCCGGGCGGTGGTGGCCCACGTCTTTAATCCCAGCACTCGGGACGCAGAGGCAGACAGATCTCTGTGAGTTCAAGGCCAGCCTGCTCTACAAAGTGAGTTCCAGGACAGGCTCCAAAGCTACACAGAGAAACCCTGTCTAGAAAACAAACAAACAAAAAAAGTAGAATTGAAACCATACATAGACTTGTTCTTGAAACTGTGCATACAGAGGCTGGCCTACCATCTCATGGACTTCTTTACTCCTCTAGTAAACAGCACTGAGTGGTGCTGCTGGGAGCAAAGGGTGACAGGGAGTCCTCAGCAGCAAGGCACGATGGTGTAAAATGGAGACAAAGAAGCAGGAAGACAGGAAGCAGGTGGGCTGCCTGCAAAGATGCTCCAGGCAGAACTGAGGTGCCTTCCTGACGACAGAGGGAAAGGCAGGAAGAAATCAGAGCCACAGTCCACTCTCTGGTGGGTGCCCCTTTATCTAGAAAGTTTTCTTTTAAGGGCTTGAGATCTTGAGGTACCCGAGCGGGAGTCTAGGCAAACCAGTAGATAGGTAGTGGGTACCCAGTGACAGGGCTGTGCTGTTGAAGGCATCACTGAGTAACACCAGGTAGGCGAGCAGATTAGGGAAACAAAAAAAAAAACCCTTTGTTCTGGCAGCAACCCCTGGTTTCATTTGAAACGTCTTCATATTTTGAAAATGTGAGCCCACTGTTATTCATCACAGGATTTTAATCAGCAGTGCATTGTGGGCTCATAGTTCCATGTACAGCTAATATAGAAGTAGGCACATGAAAATGTTATCTATAATGTTAATCCCACTGGCTGCACTGATAGGAGTGTGTTAGTTTCGTAAACTTAATATTGAATTCAAGAATCATTAAACTTTAATCTTAATGTTTTAGTTGACACAGATTTTACACATTTTGAGTACCATGTAATGTTTCAATACACACATGTATTGTGTAACACTCAAATAAGGGTAAGTTTATCTCCTTGGGTATTTTATTTCTTGTGATGAAAACATTCAAAATAGTTTCTTCTAGGTTCTTGAACTATACCACGAAAGGCAGATAAAAGGGAAAGAAAGCCACTGACTATTAGTAAGACCACTCTCATGCATATGCCACTTGTAAGAAGATAACCCAACACACTATTTTGAAAACATTCATTTCAATATATATTTATCCGAAGAGTTAGCTAATAATTACACTAATATGCGAATTTTAGTTCTGAAAAGCTTTTTCCCATGGAGGCAATTCAGAAACACAGACAAAGGTTTATGCATAAAGTAGGCCAAAGGTAAATACCCAATACAATAGTACGATCATAGTAACAATAAGTTCATTTACAGAAGAGGGGCATGCATGTAGGATGCTATGGCTGTCTCAGGCATACAAGTGAGATGATAATACTAGCAGTTTGCATTTGAGGCCTCTACTGGATACAAGGCATTTAGTATAATCTTTGGTTAATGACACACCTTTTGTTTGAACAAACTACATTATATGTATGTCATTACTTAATACACAGTGAACACTGCTAACCAAACACAAACCAGGACCTTAACCAGCGGCTCATGCTCTCCAGGGATGAGGTAAGAAACTATTATGCTCAGGCAAATCACATTGCCTTGAGGGTTCCAAATACTCATTTTTAAAGATAATATAGTATGGTAGGAAAAAAAAACCAAATTAAATTTGTTTTCTATATTTTTTTTTTAGTTAAAACCCAAGTGCCGTATGTAAATATTGTTTTGTAATCTCTACAGACTATACCAACTGTTGGAAATTAGCAAATGTATGTGAGTTATGCATAAATGTGCCCTGATCCTAAAGCTAAAATCAGAGATATTATGGAGAAAATGCTGTTTTTCCCCATTAATATGATACAGTACTGGACACAGAATGTGTACTCACGTGAGTGACATGCTCACCCTATAAAACCCCATATGGTATCCCTCTATACCGATTGTATAGGTTTACCTCTATACATATGGAAGTATAGCCTGATCTGTTGGTGATGTTAAAATACTGTAAAAACTGAAAGGATTTGACCATGCATTTGTCTCATATTGCTTATAGCAGCTACAGTTTGCTGCTGAGAAGTAGGTGCTGACAAATGAGTCCATAGCCAACCCTGGGTGTCCCTGAGAAGCTCACATGTAGGACACTGGAATTCAAGATATTAGCACCAAGGTTCATCTAAGAAATGGAGTTAAGCCAGGCCCATGCTGCTCTTACTTCCCTTTTACAGATCCTGCGGTGTCTGAAAGAAACTCTGAAATCCTGGCACATCTGCTTCACATTAGAGAAGGCAGTTTTCAGTTTTCAGTTTTCCACTGTTGTGAAAGTGGAGTGTATAAGAAGTTCAATGGGGAAAAATGTGATAGGCAAATATTCCTCTCAAACATAGTCTTTCACGGATGCATTTAACAAATGCAAGGCAACCCTCTGCATGCGTATGAGAGCGTCTTCAAACACAAAGAGAGTGTCAGCACTTAGATATCATTTATACATGCAATGTACAGGGTCTTCATTTATAGCTAGATTCCTAGTGCAGCGCACGTGTCCATGGTTGCCTTGTGGAATAACTAACTTGGAAGGTTCAATTTGCTTTTGCTGTTTGCTTTTCAAATAAGGCCGAGCGCTGTTATAATCAGTGAGGTGAAACACAGATTTGCTTCACGTTTGTTTTATAAAATAATATAACCCAATCAACAGCAATACTAATCTCATTTCATTCTGCAAGAAAGCTCAAAGAATTACAATAACTTCGATGACTTCTCAACCTGTGGCCTTATTTTATAATCACGCTCGAAGGAAGACTTTTTCTTGTTCCTAATAGGCTCTTACAATTTAGAAAAATAATTCAATTTAATAAACATGGGTGTTAAAATTAAAAGGTTCTGACTTACTTCTGCATGTAATATTAAGATTGTATTACATGTGATTCTAAACCATCAGCCTTAATTAAAGTTTGACAGATAGGAAAATTAAAACAACCTTACAAGATATTCATCAACTAGGATATGTGTGAATGTGAAAGATGCTATATTCATACTTGCACTGAAATATTAGCCATATCCCAGGACTATTGAGGAGAAATCAGGACATAGGGTCCTAGTGGCACTGGACCCTTGTCCTTTCTCACCTGTATGAACTTGAACATCTATTTAGCACAGTCTACTACTTTAAACGTTTCATAGGAAACCATCTTTCTTGTGAAGATGGTGACAAAATTCTTCAGTTATCATCTGGCAAAAAGCATATGCTTAATTATCTTTGATTGTTAGATTAGCTGAAGTGTTATAGGGAAAACAAAGACTTCCACATTGTATTTCAAATTGCTAGTCTCAGTTATCTTTCTCCTTCCAGTACCTCTTCATTGTTTGAAAGACTCTTCTGGTGATGTAAAGATCTAGAAACTGGGAACTGGGACTGGAGAAGCCCTGTTACGGCGAACAAGGGTTTCTTCTCAGTACCAACATGGTAGCCCATGGCCACATGTAACTACAGTTTCAGGGCATTGGATACCTCTTCTGATCTCTGAAGGCTCCTGTACATGTATGGTGCACATACTTACACTCAGGTACACACACACAGCATAAAAATAAAATAAATTAATGTTAAATAAAATCACCAGAACTTCTCTCAAGACAAAATACAACTATGTGAAAGGATGCTTGTAATCGTAGAACTCAAAGGGTTGAAGTAGGAGGCTTAGGAATCTGAGGCCAACATTAGCTAGACGAAGACCCTGACTCACAAAACAACAGACAAAAAAAGTGCATATGGATGGAACTGAGAGAAGAAAATAAAAAGCAGAAACTGAATACAGAATGAGGTACCAAAACACAGGTGGGCGAGAATGCCTTTTAAGTGAGGAGGATATTGTGGAATGCTTCTGAGGGGGTGATGCTCGGTTCATCTTGAATCAATGGTAGAGACTATCAGAAGGGAAATCTAGGGATGAAGAACCCCACAAGCAAAGGCATGAAGTATGGCTAGCCCTCACTTTCCCCTGAGTAATGTTGGCCTGAAAGTCTGTGTTCCTCATGCCTAGAGGGGCAAGATCATAACAATGGTCACAGAATGTTCAGTACCAGATAGTTTTGAAGGACATTTTGGGGAGTTGGTCAATGTGGTGAACAGCCAACAATCCATCTGAAGTACACATAAATTATATTTGGTCTGACAACTTTGCTGATGACTACAGAGACAAACAACTCACCATCTAGTGAGGCCAGAGCCTCACTAGAGACAGAATAATGTCTAGGGCAAGGAATTGCCATTGTAGAAAGGAGAAATGTGTCACACTGCCTGGAAGTACAAGTCCTAATATATGACAAATCACTGGGCTGGCCTTCAAAATTTAAGCTGGCATAATTAAGAAGATGGTGGGCATAGACGACTATTAACAGGTACCCCAAATGAGTCAATTCTCTATGGACACACCAACATATGACCTTTAATGTTCAAGTAATAAAAATATTTTCATGCTTCATCTAGATCAGGGTTCAAATAAAAATTTTCCATAGCCTGACTCTTACTAAGGGGGATTTTTCTAAATGTTGATTTTGTCTGTTTGGGAAGTGGTCTAAAATTCTTTTGGATATTTCATGGCTGTGAACGGTGACGGACAGGTAGAAAGAAAGAAGCTGTTCACATACAACCTGCAGTGTACTAACAGTTCTGAATAAGGAACTCTTGATGTTTTCTACCTTATTCTCTCTCTGCTCTCAATCTACTGAGGCACATAGATAATCCTCCTTGTGGCCTCTTGATCCATGATACTTCAGATCCAAACCGGTTCCTTTCAACACTGGCTTTCAAGCTCTTGGATAAGATGTCCCCACTACCAGAGACTGTTGGTTATCATGAGGCTCCCACATAGGCTAGTCCACTGTTCATTTTGCTGTCTCACTCATGTTGAATGAGCACATTCATGCAGCGGTTATGAAGGAAAGAGCCATAATGGTAGGTTAAAAAATGTTTCAAATTCGGGCTGGGGAGATGGCTCAGTGTTTAAAGTGCTTGCTGTACAAGAGTGGGGACTGGAGTTTGGATCCCCAGACCCCACATACATGTCAGATGGGCATGGTTACTCGTCTACAATTCCAGCACATGGAAGGTGGACACAGGGGATCCCTGGAGCCAGACTAGCTCTAGCGGTATTACAAGCTTTGATTTCAACTGAGAGTCTTGCCTTAAATAATCAATTATAAAGTAACCAATGACTCCCAAGGTCAACTTTTTCTACAAGCAGGTGAACACACTTGCATGCACATGGAACCATACACACATTCCATAAATGTCAACAATTTACACACACACACACACACACAGGAAAAAAATTGAAATTTATACCATGTATGAGTTTTATAACTTCATATAAAGATAATTAATATAGATAACAGCCATATCTTTTATTTTAACTGTATTTCTTATTTTACACCATTTTTGTCCCCTCCTTAGAAATACTTACTGGATCAGAACAGATAATAGTGTTAAAACAAATGATTCAAAGAGCAAACACCTTTTGGAAAGGGAGAGAATATTCTTGTCACGGCATGGTGGCCCCAGCTTCCTTTAAATTCTCTCATACAGACAGAGGAGGGGAAAGGGTCTAAACTCCTTAGAAGCTTGTCCATACAGACAGCTATGGGCCTTCAATATCCTCCTTTATCCCATCTTCAAATATTTACCAAGGCCCCACTATGAGGCAAAGTTCTGCTTTCACCCAGAAAAACACTTAGTGCTCTACACAGTACAACTAGGGAGATTTTTCTCTGAGGCAACTGTGCAAATCATGAAGCTGTCCAGAAGCATGACTATTAAATGGTAATCCTGGAGTGTGTGTGTGTGTGTGTGTGTGTGTGTGTGTGTGTGTGTGTGTGTGTATGTGTATGTTTAAGGAAGCAATGCATACTTCATAACCATCATTTAACTGTGAGAAAAATACAATAAACTTAAATTCTCACAAATATTCTGCATATACCCAGCACCAAGAGTGGCATTTTGCAAAATGACACCCAGTACAAAGGTTTTCTTTTGCTTTGTGTATATATATTGCCAAGGGAAGCTAATATGCTAAATGTGTGTTGTTAGTTTTAGACACTGGCTAGAGTGTTGCACTTTTCAGTTAACATGTACATAGACATTTGGCTTCTCCTTTCCACTTTTAATCTCAGTCCAAATGAATTTCAGAATTCCTATTGCTTTCATTTTATAATGAACACAGGGAGAGTGCTTAATCCAGACACCTGTCTGTTACTTCTCCTTGATCTTGGGGAGAGGAGTAGTATATGTGGTTTCAATTAGCAGAGCTAACTTATGAACACCTGAAGACTCAAAAATGTTGATGAAATTTGTCCTTGTATTGTAATGTGCTGTATTATTAAAATTTTAGTTATTTCTGACTCCTCCATCAGCCCTGACTTTTAAGATTTAAGGGCAAATCCTACAAAACCAAAACACAACAAAAGAACAACAAAACCCAGCTTCCTCCCTGCAGAAGCAAACACATCTTTATTAGGAGTTAGATGGAGAACGCTCTATTTCTTGGAGGCTTTCCCTTTAAATTATTTCTGGTGGAGGTCAGATTTGAGACCCGCTTCTAACTTGCTAAGGGCTATTTATGATTTATTTCAACCTTGGCTGGCTCTAAGGGGAAAAATGAACAGTGAAAATAAAGAAGAGAAGCCTAGTCCTCTGTGGTCCTCTGTCAGGAAGCATCCTAACTCTTAAGATAGGTACAGTGTTTAAATTCGATACTTTTTCTTTTTCCCCCTCAAAAAATAAAATTAAAATCATACATCTTTTTTAATTGGAGTACAAGTGCCATCATTTTTTTTAATAGAGAGCAAATTTCAAGCTGTGAATCTTTTGATGTAGATTGGGCCTCTGAGATGTTCTGAAGTACAGTGGGGGGATTTAAAACCCAGCCAAGTATTTTTCTTGGGGAAACCAGTGATCGGTCATGGTGAGGTGCGGGTGTCATTGAGGTTTATAGAGATCCCTAACACACCAAAGTCACCATAATGTTAACACGGTCTACAACATCCCCAAAGAAATAGTCCCTGTCCATCTTGGCTCTAAGGGAAACTGGTAATCTATCAACGTTAATGTTCTGCATGTTTAAAATATTCTATATATGCATTCATAAAATAGTAAGACAAGTTCTGTTCTATTGGCTCAATAATTCATGTACTGAAATCTCTCTATATGTACTTCCAAGATACATAATCAGCTCTGGTTCTGAGTCAGTCATAAGTTGTCTGTAAAAAACATGACTAAATCCTTGCTGCTTGGTCTGCCTTTGAGAAAGCACAGAATGCTGTCTGTAGACCCCGAATGCTGCTTTTAAAGGGTGAATCTATTATGACCATTTCAAGGGATGCCAGCAGCTGTGTGAATATAGAGTTCATTCTATCTTTTTTTTTTTTTTTTTTTTAAATACTACACTGTGAATTGTTAGACAACTCCAAGGTAAGATCTGGGTACATAGATACATAGACACAGCGCCTCAGTTCTGCTTGGGTGTTATCCTTACAAACTGTGCCCTGCCCCATCTCCAACATGGCCCACCACATGCAAGCCACTGCTCCTTCTCAACTGGCTTCCCTGCTCAATCTTTTGCTCCTCCCCTGCCACACCCACCCCACTGCCAGAGTGTTCTTGCAGGGGTCAGACAAAGGCCCTACTCTGTTGCAGCAACTCCATCTCAGAGTCACAGGACAAGGCCACTCCAGATAGCACCTTCTCACTCTGCCTCGCCTCTGTCCACTGTAAGTATAGTCTTTAGCTGGATCAATGGCCTCATTTTTTTTTTTTAAGCTCTCTGCTGTAAGCCTTGTAGGGATTTGAGTCAGAAACGTTCCCTGTAGTCTTGGTTTGGGCATTTAAATGCCTGGTCTCCAGTTGGTGCCACTCTTTGGGGAGGCTTAGGATGTGTGGCCTTGCTGGAGGAAGTGTGTCACTGGGGGCCAGGCTTTGAGAGTTTAAGAAACTTTGCCACTCTCTGTCTCTTGGCTTCCAGCCTACAGTTTGGGACGTGAGGTCTCAGCCTCTGCTCCAGCCGCCATGCCTTTCCTCCACAGTCATGGGCAATCAACCCTCTGCATTTACAAGCTCAAATGAGCCCTGTCCTCTCAAAGTTGTCTTGGCCATGATATTTTCTCATGGCGATGTAAAAGCACCAATACAAGTCCACTTTGGCCTTTGACTTGAATTTCCCTGTTTCTGGAAAGTTCCTTCCATGTGGCTCCATCTCTTTTTTTTTTCCCCTGGGTATCTCATGAGAGAGGAATTTCCTGACCACCAGGTATAATGTAGGAACAACTTGTCCCAATCCCATGATTCTTCCTCCTCAGTGACCCAATCTTACTGCTCTACACGACCCCTCTCATCCTCCATTAGAATGCATGCTCATGTGTTTCTTGTCCACATTTCTTCCCTAGAGATTAAGCTGCACTGGGACAGGAGACCAGGAACATCGTCAAGCTTGTACTTAGTGGTGCTGAGTTCCTTGGTTCAAATGAATGTGTGTGAAAGAACACGTAAGTGTGTATGTATGAATGTGTATGTGTATGTGTGTCTCCTGCTTCTTTGACTGCCAGGATGATATGCATGCCTATTGAGAAAGAAGATGAACAACATTCTCATTCTGAGCTGGAGCCTTCTCTTTGACCACAGGATCTGTCTCCTGTTCTTGGCAAAGGCTCTTCATTCCTGGTGTTCACATTCGTCTCACTCTCAGATGTCTAGGGTGATGATGACACCCCAGAGAAATTCAGTTCATCTCAGCTGGTCACAGAAACACCCCACCTGTCAGCTTTCAGGTCCAACCGTAACTGTGCAAAAGATGAAGACAAGATTGCCATTTCTATGTCTCCCCACCGCAAGCTGTGTTCAGGACAGGCTCTGCTGATGGCAGTGGATGGGCTAGATTTTATAATCTGACCTGAAGTGTGCCACAAGGGCTTCTGTGTGCTACTCCTCTATGTTACTGTTACCATAGCGAATTGAAGAGTTCTGGGAAGAACAATTGTTTTCTGTTAAATTGAGTGACATCCTTCAGGCATTTGCCCATATCTCCTTCTGACCTTTAACCATGTATGATGTTCTCATGTGTATGTGCTCTCAAAGATGAAGACTGCCATAGCAAATGTTTCACTTCCTTATTTAAATTCATAAGGACATTCTTTGTTTGGGTTTTTGTTTTGTTTTGCCTTTTTTTTTTTTTTT
>CABHPQ010149643.1:0-45080 GCA_902168405.1 Peromyscus aztecus
AAAAAAAAAAAAAAAAAAAAAAAAGAGGAGCTAACTTCCTTGGACACTCCCCTTAACTAGGGTTAAAAGGAGCCCTCACTTCCCTCTCGAGGTCTTCACCATCTTGCCTTTGTATGGGATGGCAGGTCCCAGCATGATGGAATAATAAACGTTCTTGTTGATTGCATACATGTATGGTGGTCTTTTTTGGGACTTCTCCAGGACCCTACCAGGAGCATACTCTGAAGCCTGCAGGCAGCTCCACAGGTTGGAGAGTGTCCTTTGTGGGTGGCCCAGCTGGTTTGAGTCTCCTTCAGGCAGCTCCACTGGTCTGTTTCTGCTATGCCATTCAGCTGGTCTCTGCTTCTTTCAGGCTCTTTGGCTGGCCTCTACTTTTTCCAGGCAGCTCAGACTGTCTAAGACTGACTCTTAGCAGTCCTCATTGCTTATATAGACTTGGGGAGAGAGGGAGAGATGGAGAGAGAGAGAGAGAGAGAGAGAGAGAGAGAGAGAGAGAGAGAGGAGATATGGGGGGTGGAGGGGCTGTCTTTGTTAGGATTTATATTACTGTGATGAAACACCATGACTAAAAGCAAGTTAGGGAGGAGAAGGTTTGTTTCTTACTCTTCTTCCACATCACTGTTCATCATCAAAGGAAGTCAGAACAGAAGTTCAAGCAGGGCAGGAACCTGGAGGCAGGAGCTAGTAAGGCCATGGAGGAGTGCTGCTTACTGGCTTGCTCCCCATACTCAACTTTTTTTTTTTTTATTATAGAACATAGGACCACCAGCCCAGGGATGGTACCACCTACAATGGGTTGGGCTCTCTCCCACATTGATCACCAGTTAAGAAAATATGGTTCCCTACAGCTCAGCCTTATGGAGGCATTTTCTCAGTTGAGGTTTCCTCCTCTCAGATGACGTTAGCTTGTATCAAGTTGACATAAAACTATTCAGCACCACTGACCCCTTGTCAACTTGACATACAAATATATCACCATTAAGTTACAACCTTTCCTTTTTCATTCATTCATCCCCAAGATCTCACATAAAAACATAAATAACCTTAAAAGTCCCACAGTCTTTACAAATTCAAACACATTAACAGTTTAGCCCCTTTAAAATATACAGTCTCTTTATGAATCCCAAATCTCTCTCTCTCTTTTTTTTTTCAAGACAGGGTTTCTCTGTGTAGCTTTGTGCCTTTCCTGGAACTCACTCTGTAGCCCAGGCTGGCCTCGAACTCACAGAGATCCTCCTGCCTCTGCCTCCCGAGTGCTGGGATTAAAGGCATGCGCCACCACCGCCCGGCTCCAAATCTCTTTTAAAGGTTTGAAATCTCTCAACTGTGGGCTCCTGTAAAAGTCAAAATTAACTGAAATGCTTTCTTACTTGAAGAGGAAAGAACCAGGACACAGTCACAATCAGATCAAAGCAAAACCAAATTCCCAACAGTGTAAATAACACAGTGTCCAATGTCTGGGATTCACTCACATCTTCTTGACTCCTCCAAAGGGCTTGGGTCACCCACTCTCTGCAGCACACAGCCTGTCTTCCAGCCTTCGGCTGGCTCCACTCCACAGCTGCTGCTGTTCTTGTTGGCCATCCCATGGTAGTGGCATCTCCAAAACAGTTGGGGTCCTTTGTTGCAACTGTCCTGCACTTTCACCAATAGCCTCTCCTGGGCTCCCTCTTTAGCAACTCCAACCGTGCCGTACAGTGCTAAGCCTCAGGTGCGTTCCAGGACCTCTTCATGCCTTCAAAACCAGTACTACCTGGCTGACTCTTCTACTCCCAACTTCAACCACCAGCAGGAGATACAACCTTGGCCATTTCTAGAACACAGCTCCTTTGTGCTGATCCTGAGGAAACCCTTTCCAGAAGACTTCACCTCAGTGGTGCTGGTCTCTTCTCAATCACCCCTGATTTCTCAGCCCCAGCTGACCATCATCAACTGTCCCAGCAAAGCAAAGGCTTTACTTCAGTAGTTCTTGTATCTTGTTAATCACAGCTGATTCTTCAGCTGCAGCGAACCAGAACCACAGAATCTTAGTTCAAAGTAACAAATGGCCCTGACAGAGTCTTTAAACTTCCCTCTGAAACTTCACAAGCCAGACCTCCATCTTCTACACTGCCCTCAGCATTCTTATCTTCCAAGCTCCCACAGAACAGCTCACTGAGCTCACAACATTCAATGGATTTTCTGGTTTAGAGTTCCAAAGTCCTTCTACAATCCTTCCCAAAACACAGGGTCAGGCATCTCACAGCAACACCCTACTTGTGGTACCTACTTGCCACAGTCAGGGTTACTATTGCTCTGATGAAACACCATGACCAAAAGCATGTTGGGGGGCTGGAGAGATGGCTCAGAGGTTAAGAGCACTGACTGCTCTTCCAGAGGTCCTGAGTTCAATTCCCAGCAACCACATGGTGGTTCACAACCATCTGTAATGAGATCTGGCACCCTCTTCTGTATACATAATAAATAAATAAATCTTTTTAAAAAAAGCATGTTGGGGAGGAGAGGGTTTATTTGGCTTATTATTCTATATCACAGTTGATCACCAATGGATGTCAGGACAGTAGTTCAAGCAGAACAGGATCCTGGAGGCAGCAGCTGATGCAGAGGCCATGGAGGGGTGCTGCTTACTGACTTGTTCTTCATGGCTTGCTTAACTTGTTTTCTTACAGAACCTAGGACCAGGGATGGCACCACCCACAATGGGCTGGGCCTTCCCCCATCAATCACTAAGAAAATGCCCTACAGGCTTGCATATAGCCTGATTTTATGGAGCCATTTTCTTAACTCAGGTTCCCTCCTCTCAGATGACTTTAGCTTGTGTCAAGTTGACATAAAACTATCCAGCACAGAGGCCTAGTCTGTCTGGCCAGTTTTAAGAACTTCCTGAAGGCACTGAATTACTTACTTCCCAAGATGAATGAGCGTCCTTGCCAGATCAAATTGTTCCACCTCTCCATAAACATCAGAAACATTCAGCATCTTAATGAAATTCACCCTTAGACAGAAGGTTTTAATCTTTATGGAAACTGCAGCACAACACTTACCCCTTCCTCTGGCTCTTACATTCTTTCCACCCACTCTTCCACAATAGCACCTTGGAAGGGGTGACATAGAAGTATGACTATGGACCTCTGACTTTAGTGGGGCATCAAAAACCTTTGTGTCTTTTTGTTTGTTTGTTTGTTTTGTTTTTCGAGACAGGGTTTCTCTGTGTAGCTTTACGCCTTTCCTGGAACTCGCTTTGTAGACCCGGCTGGCCTCGAACTCACAGAGATCCGCCTGCCTGGCCTCGAACTCACAGAGATCCGCCTGCCTCTGCTTCCCGAGTGCTGGGATTAAAGGTGTGCACCACCACTGCCCGGCCCTTTGTGTCTTTTCCACCACAGTCCGGCCCTTTGTGTCTTTTTATCTGTTTCCAGAGTTCAGCCAGTGACGAGTCTTAGTCGTATTTCTTTTGCTATAAAACACTACTGAGGAAAAGGCAGAAAATGAGAAACAAACAAAAGAAACACCCAAATGGACACTGACAGGAGTAAACCCTATGATCATAAATACCAGGGTTGGGACACACACTACTCAGCGCATCATTTACTAAAGCAATAACTGTCTTGCCTCTCCCCACTGGGGCTCATGACTTCCTTCGTCACAGGTTTTGTTCTCAGTTTCCACTGTGACGTCTGTGGAGTGAGACTTAGGTATAATTAGGAAGCTGGCTTTGTCCATAATCACTTGTGCCACTACAGCATTAGCTGATATGTATTTCCATCACAAAGCATGCAGGATCCACAGTTAAGCAGGACTTGGGGCCGCAATTCTCCAGAGCAGCCTTGGTAGCACCTTCTAGTGCTCCAGGAGACCACAGGGAGGGGACACTTCCAGCTCACCCCTAGCCCTATTTACCTATCCCGTAACCAAAGCACCAGACATCTTCAGCAATGGGGCTTGTCTTAGTTATGGCTTCTATTGCTGCGACAAAACACCACGACCAAAAAGCAAGTTGAGGAGGAAAGGGTTAATGTAAATCTCCCCATATTTGTGTGAGACCAAAATGAGCCATCTTAGAAATAAGACCAAAATGCTTTCACCCAAAAACTAAGGCCTAAGATTTCTCCTTCTAGGAATAGGCCAATAGTTACTGAAACAAGTCAGTCCAGATTCCAGAAACCAGGAAGTGTAAAAGTACAGAGTCTCAAGGTAGTCACGAGGTACTGACAGCCGGACTATAGAATGTTCCAACCCTGGTTTCCAGGGTAACTGACCATAAAAATGTCCCCACCTGAGGGCAGCCAATGAGCAATGGTGGCGGGCAACCACCCCCTTAGAAGTAAGATTAAGCCATGATTTCCAGAAAGCCCCTAGAAGCGAGCCAATCAGAATTGTACCCGTACTAGCACCCCTAAATGATGTAACCTTGTGATTTTTTTCCTTTAAAAACTGAGCTTGCAGAGAGGTGGGCACTTCCTCCAGCCTCCACTGCGTTGGATGTATTGGATGAAGTCCCTGCCTAGGCTTGTATTGCTTTTGGATATCCAGAATTAAACCTTGCTTTTGCATTCCGGCATGCTCGTCTTTGGTGGTCTCTCTGGGGGTCACGATCTGGGCACGACAATTTGTTTTCACGTAACTCAGACAGGACCCAGTTTACCTTTCGGTCTAGGACATTTTTCTTCATAAAAATCCCTCTTGCTTTACAAAGATTATGTCCCACCGTGACAAGACACACCAAAGTCACTAAGTCCCAGTCCTGAGGTTAGAGAATGTTCTTTGATATTTATTTTTATTTTATATACATTGGTATTTTGCCTGCATATATGTCTGTGTGAGGATGTCAGATCTTGGAGTTAAGACAGTTGTAAGGGGCTATCTGGGTGCTGGGAATTGAACCCCGGTCTTTTGGAAGAGCAGCCAGTGATCTTAACTGCTGAGCCATCTCTCCAGCCCCCCTCTTTTCCTCAACTCTTGAATGAGCAGGGTTTCATCTGACCCAGTGAACTGGGCATCAGACATCGATCTTAAATCTCTTTAACATTTTTTCTTTTTTTTTTCTTTCTAAAATTTTTTTTAAAGATTTATTTATTTATTATGTATACAGCATATGTGACTGCAGGCCAGAAGAGGGCACTAGATCTCACTACAGATGGTTGTGAGCCACCATGTGGTTGCTGGGAATTGAACTCAGGACCTCTGGAAGAACAGTCAGTGCTCTTAACCTCTGAGCCATCTCTCCAGCCCCTCTTTAACATTTTGACTATTACTTTTATCTTGCTTTTCTTTACTATCCAGCTCTTCCCATGGGTTCCCATGTTTTAGATCCCAGGAAGTTCCTCAGCAGACTCAACTTTACTCTTGTTTCCTTGTAGTCTACCAACTATAAAAACCAGCAAGACATCGCCTCCATTTCATGCTCTCTTACACAGGCAAATTCCCACTCCACAGCCATCTCACCCTAAAATATATTATTATTATGCATAATAGTGGCTGTGGAAACTATGGCAACCTGCTAACACTCTCCTTTTTTTTCCCATGTTACTCTCACAGGCCACAAAATCTGTTCTAACCTCCAGCCTTTTTTAAAATAAAGATTTATTTATGTGTTTTATATAGATGAGTGCTCTATCTGCATGTATTCCTGCATGACAGAAGAGGGCACCAGATCTCATTACAGATGGTTGTGAGTCACACACATGGTTGCTAGGAATTGAACTCAGGTCCTCTAGAAGAGCAGCCAGTGCTCTTAACCACTGAGCCATCTCTCCAGCCCCCAACCTCCAGCTGTTTAAAGAGTGTTGTCACTAGACTCACACTAGACCACAATCATCAAGGGGGCATGTCACCCTACACCACACAGAGGAAGACAGCCACACTGGAATCTCCCCTGCCCTTCCCCCACCCCCTGGGTAAAGCATTCCGCCTTCATTGCATGTTTTAGCACTCTCCTTAGGGGGCACACAAATGCTGATGCAGCAAGAAGGCAGACTGTCCATCCCACAGCACACAGGAAAGGTAGCCATTTCATGATTCTTCCTGTGCATGCTTCACCCTTAGTTGCATGCCTTGGGTACTGTACCTGTGAAGGCCTAGACTTGACTTTACAGGCTCCATCTTGGGAAAGGGCCACCATCTCAGACCATCTGCTGTACTCAGTTCCAGGAAGGACCTCAGGAATGTGCCGTGACAACTCGAACAGATACAGAGCAGTATCCTCCTGCAGACATCCTGTCTGCGGTTTCTCGCCCTTGAAGATATATAGATAATCCTGCTGAGCAGTCCAGATAACCCTGTTCAGCGGGTTGTGGTTCCCCGCCAAAAGTCTAACCCAATGGTTTCAAATGTGGTTTCACACCCAAAGTCTAGACCAATAGTTTCAAAAAAATCACCTTGCCCCGTATCTCTTCTACCCAATCCCAAGTTGCCAATTCCCAGCTTGTGGTTTTTCCCTATAAAAACTCTCTACACCCGGGCTTGTGGCCACTGCCACATTTCTTTTCATCTGCCATGCCGTGGTCAAGGTTGAACCTGAATAAAAGGACCCCTATGTGCTTGCATCGGAGAACAGCTCCTTCGTGGTCTCTGGGGGTTTCAAGAAATGGGTACAACATACCCATAACCAGGACCATGAATTCACATATCTCCAAATCATCTTTGGTTCTGTTGGTTTCTGTTTGGGAGCCAATTATGTGTGATACTGTTCCTGGGGAACCATAAACAAACATCTGTTCATCCCAGATACAGAACTGATGACAGACCCAAGTATGGGTACCACTGAAGTTCAACTTGGTGAATCAATGAGTTTTATTGGGATTACTTTCGGGACTATGAATGAGTGGTTATTTACATGAGCGGAAATGACTCAAAGACAGTTGCATCACTAAAGCCCACCCACAGATGGGTGACAGCTCATAAAGGCTGGAAGCCCGGAGCACAATGTACAGCCTGCACACAGCTCCACAGGTTGGAGAGTATCCTTGTAGGTAGTTCAGTTGGTCTGAGCCCCTTCCAGGCAACTCAGGTGGTCTTCGTTTCTTCCAGGCAACTCAGCTTGGTGAGGGAGTGAATCTGGTCAATTTTAGGGACTTTCTGAAGTTGTTTTAAGTTGTTTGTTTCCAGAGCTTAAGGAGCTTTCCTGCAAGATGGAATGTTTCATCTCCCCTTAGACATCCTGCTGTTTGACCTCCCTGGTAAATATCCTGTGTCTTGATGAGCAGCCTCCTTAGATGGAAGGTTTTTTTTGCCAGAAGAACCAGCTCAGGAGGGGTCTGGGGACGCTTGGTCTGCTTTAATCCAAGAGGAATCAGAAGATCAAAAGCAGCTTGGGAAGTCCTAACTGGGCACGGATGGAGGGATAGGGACAGTCCATGAAGCAGAGGGATGGTTGGCAACTGGAATGAAGGGATTGCCTTCCCCTTGCTGAGATCCCTTCTGGTCTGACAAGAAAGGGACAGCCTGCAACACCTAAGCATAGGTCTGGGGCTTCCAGACGCTCCAGGCAGGGAGCTGGAGAAGGCTCACAAAGCCTTGCCCTCTCTGGCCCTGACCCTGTTGCCACCTAGTTTTTCTGTCTGTGTCAGCGGAAATTCACACTTCATCCTGTCAGCTGCTTCTTGAATAAGAATGGCCCCCAAAGACTCCTATTTGAATGCTTAGGGAGTGGCAGTAGGGGGTGTGGCCTTGTTAGAGTAGGTGTGTCCTTGTTTCAAATACCCTTGCCAGGCCCAGTGGCTCTCTGTCTTCCTGCTGCCTTGCCGATCCCGATGTAGAACTCTTAGCTACTTTCCAACTCCACATCTGCCTGCATGCCACCATGCTTCCTGCCTTGACAATGGACTAAAGCTCTGAATTGTAAGCCAGCCCAAATTAAATGTTTTCCTTTAAATGTGGCTGTGGGCCTGGTGTGTCTCTTCACAGCAATAAAACCCTAATTAAGACAGCACTCTTGGAGCTGCGTAGATTGGCCTGCTCTTAACATGTGCACTCTTGGGGCCCAGGAGAGGAACACCTGACCTCCTTCTTGCTCTCCTTGGTCTTGCAGGTTGTATCATAGTGATGATAGCCCAGTAGCAGTGGCAGCCCAGGCCTGGTAGTATTTTGATAAAAGTGGTTTAGGAGTCTATAGTGTGGCCTATGTCACCTCCCAGGATCTCCGTGCCATCCCCCAAGGGGGTGTTCTTTCTGTCTTCACTCAAGCAGAAGAGCACTGATCCTTCTGTATTTCCATACTTCCCTGGGCAATGATGCCTTGTGCATCATTAAACACCTTTGTGACACCATCAGAGACCACCACATCAGTTTCTGGTGTGAACTGAAAGGGAGATAAGGAAGGTCACAGAACTGAGCCTCTGTACTGCTGGGATCGGACTGAACCTCTCAGAATGACTTTTAAGGTACATTGCATTGTATGACGTTCTATATCATATACATGATAGCTTATATATCTCTCTTAAATATATGCACCTTCCTTAGCAAGCCCAATCAATTTTCCTATGTCAGAAAACAAGTTTTTTTCCCCCAGTTAAGTATTAATTTGCATTCAGGGATTAAATTGTAATATATATACACACAATTACAAATATGTCTATATCTCCTCACCTATGACTTAAAACAATTCCCAGCCTTTGAAATGAATTTGAGAAATTTAAACTGTTTTTTTCTTATTAAAATGAGAACATATTTTCCTGAAAACTTCTTTCCTTAATATTTTTCAAGTTCCTTCACTTAAGTCTAGCATATTCTTTTCAACAGCTACATAGAATTATAGCTTAGTGGTAGGACACCTGTCTAGTATTCATGAGACCCTGGGTTCAATTCCCACTACTAGGGCATGAAAGGAAGGAAGTAAATCCAAGTGACATGTGCCTGTAATCCCAGCACTTGAGGCTGAAGCAGCATGTGGTAGTTTGAATGTAACTGGCTCCTATGAGTTCACAGGGAGTGGCACTATTAGGAGGTGTGGCTTTGTTGGAGTGGGTTATGGCCTTGTTGGAGGAAGTGTGTCACTGTGGGGGGGGGGGTTTGAGGTTTCCTATGTTCAGGATGCTACCGTGTCTCACTGGACTTCCTGTTGCCTGCAAGATGTAGGACTCTCAGCTACTCCTCCAGCGCCGTATATGCCTGCACGCTGACATGCTACTCGCCATGATGATAATGGACTAAACCTCTGAAACTGTAAGCCACCACCACAATTAAATGTTTTCCTTTATAAGAGTTGCCATGGTCATGGTGTCCCTTCACAGTAACAGAAACCCTAAGACACAGTAAGATTAGGATCAGGAGGCAGGAAGCCAGCAAATGGCAACAGAATGAATTTGAGGTTAGTGTAGCTTACATGAGATACTGTCTCAAATAAATGAATGAACAAACAAACAAACAAAAAAGGAGGTAGGAAGAACTACATCTTGATGAATGAAACGTTGCTTGTAGTTTCTTTTCCTCCACTTGGAGCTGGAACTAAAGAAAAATGGTGGCTACCCCCGGTGGTACCTGCCTGCAGTCCTGGCCCTCAGGAGATGGAGGCCGGAGGATGAAGAGTTCAAAATCAGCCTTGGTTACACAGCAAGTTTGGGGCTGGCCTAGGCTACATGAAATCCAGTCTTAAAAACCAACCAAGCAAAGCGAAGCACCTAAAAGTATTTCACGAGGAAAACAATGGGAAGGGAAGCAGTCACTTATTTCCGGTGTCCTGCCCCAGGTACAGTATGTTGGTAAACTGACGTGTGCTGTTGGAGCTCAATGAGAAGCTGGCTCTGGAAGCAGCCCTCCATTTCAGACCTAAGCATGTTGGTCTTAAAGTACCCTTCAGGACTCCTCCTGGGGATAGGGTCCCCTCACTCTGGAACAGGGAGGACGGAACAGGCTGAGAGTAAAAACATTGCACCCCGAGTACAGTCGAAAGCTAGCTATCTCCAACAGCCACGGTATAAAACTGCCACAGTGGAAAAGACAGGCTGGGAGCTCAGCCATGCAGGGAAAGCTCATCTGGGGACTCTAGCTCATTGCCTCAGCTTCCCCAGTTGGTTTCTGCTTGTAAATTCCAGCTTTGATGACATAATCTTTCTGCAGTGGTTTCTTTCATTTGGAAGCCTCACCCTAGGGGACGCTGCTCTGCCTGGAACCTCCACTGACTGCCTTAAGGGCTTTCCTAGTCTACCTCCAGGGGATGCTGGTAAGCCTCAATTTGAGGATGATTTGCTCTATCATCCATCCCACCTGTCTACCTACCTGTCTATCACTTGCTGCTTATTCTTTTAGTTTAGCTTGTCATATACTTAATAAGCTCACGAATTTACCCCCAAAGTGTGGCTATTATAAATCACTCTCTGGCCAGGCAGTGCTGGTGCACGCCTTTACTCCCAGCACTCAGGAGGCAGAGGCAGGCAAATCTCTGTGAGTTCGAGGCCAACCTGCTCTAAAGAGTGAGTTCCAGGACAGCTAGGGTTACAAAGAGAAACTTTGTCTTCAAAAACAAAAACAAAACAAAAAAATCACTCTCTGGATCAAATAGAAGAGCCTCAATTTTTCAAAATTTAAAAAGAAATTGTGAACTAGTAAAAATATTACTTTTTTTGTAATTAGTATATAATTAAATTTTTATGTAATAAAATTTTATCACCTGCCAAATGAAAGTCAGAAGACATAAAAACCAAACAGACAACACACACACTCATACACACAGTTATACATATTCACATACTCATATACACTCACACACTCAAACACACACACACTCACATACTCATACACATTCATATACTCATACACACACTCACACACTCATACCCACACACTCACACACACTCATTCAAATAGTCATATACATACACACTCAGACACACTCATTCAAATAGTCATACATACACACACACTCACTCATGCACACACAGTTGTGCATACATACTCATATAAACACATTCATACAGTCACACATACACTCATGTGCACACTCATACACACACACATGCTGTAGGATGGTCTGTATGTCAAATTACTCTAATTGGTCAATAAATAAAACACTGATTGGCCAGTGGCTAGGCAGGAAGTATAGGTGGGACTAACAGAGAGGAGAAAAGAGCATGAAGGTGGAAGGAGACACAGCCAGCCGCCTCCAGGACAAGCACCATGTAAAGATGCCTGTAAGCCACGAGCCACGTGGCAAGGTATAGATTTATGGAAATGGATTAATTTAAACTATAAGGACAGTTAGCAAGAAGCCTGCCACGGCCATACAGTTTGTAAGCAATATAAGTCTCTGTGTTTACTTGGTTGGGTCTGAGCGGCTGTGGGACTGGCAGGTGAAAGAGATTTGTACTGACTGTGGGCCAGGCAGGAAAACTCTAGCAACACACACACTCATACACACACTCATACACCCACACACTCACTCATGCACACACAGTCACACAGATACATTTTATCACTGAAAAGAGTTTGAGGGCTGGTGATGGACTCAGAGGCAGAATACTTGCCCAGCATGTGTGAGGCCCTGGTTTCAATCTCCCCATCACAAAACCAAAAAATGAAATAAACCAAACCAAGCCCCAAAGGCCAACACCTGGTTCCACTTTCTCCAGGAGAAAGTGATAGAAAAAGGCGGATCGCCAATACAAACATCCCACAAACTGGCAGATTGCTTATAGGAGAGAAAAAGATCCTAAGAAAACAGACCTATTTTTTATATAAATTTAGTGAAATTAATCACAAATTTAGAATAATAATGATCTTCCTTTTTAAATTTTTTTGGTGCACTAGGGACAGGGCACCATCTCTTATTTGTTCAAACAACAAGAAAACCCCTGAAAGCTTTGAACCAGGGACACTCCATCACTTCTGCTGGTGACCTGAGGCCTGGCGGGTTCTTTAGAACTCATCGTGGACTCACTGGAGTCAGGCTCCTGGTGTGAGAGACAGAATCAGAAACTCTGCTTTGGAACTCCCCCAGGCACCATAATCAGGCCGTGCTTTGCGTGGTGTATTCTTTGCTGCCTCCATCAGCCTTTATCTACTGTCCGGACACAGCTCTTGCCAAGAAGATAGCGCCGTCAGCTTTGTTTAAATTGCCGTGTGGTTATCTTTGCTTCTTCGCCCCAGCTGTCTCACTCCAATCATGTGCACATTCGCTTGACCTTGAATTTCTATCAAAGTTTTCTCCCCCAGAGTTTCCAACTTTGCTCTTTCCTGGTAGTAAAAGTTCCATTTTTATGTACATTTAAAGAATTGCTGGATGTAAACTGAATTTGATTAATCCTATTTACTTCCTTGCAGTTTTTGTCCTAGACCCTTCTAATTTCCAGTCTCGATAGATTTTGTCTTGCGTCTGTCTGCTGTACCACTGTCAGTATCTTTATTTACAAAGGGTCTTACTATCTTGGCCAGGTCAGCCGTGAACTCCCAAACCTCTCACCTCTCCGCTCCCATATTCCTGAGGTTATGGGCAGACACTACTGTGCCATCTATCCCCACCCTCCCCTGAGTTAGTTTTGATGCTTCGTATTCCCCACATCTTCTTGCCTAGCTGCTTTTATCCGTTGTTGGAGTATACACACCTCGCGCTTTTGTTAGAGAAGATGCAGAGAGACTGTTCTAGGGTCCCTGTTTACCTTCAAATGTCTCCTTTTGCCCCCATAGTTGCTTGGCAGTATTGCCTGGAGATGGGATTTAAGTTCAAACTCATGTTGTCTGTACAAAAGTTTATGTGACTGGTCAAAACTAGACTTGTCTAAAGGATGAGGGAAATGCATGGATTTGCTCTCATGGGCAGAAGGGCAGGGAGGGGACCAAAGATGTATGGGGAATTGTATAGTTTTGAAGGAGCAGAGGACTAGAGGGATAGCTAATGTTCCACAAGTAGTAGATTATGTTGTCTTAACAGTGTTTTTGAAAAAAAAAAAAAAAGTTCCCAAATTCTCTAACACTACTCTTTAAATTAGAGCTTAATTCCTCATTCTCTTGAACACGGGGCAGACTTAATGACCTATTTTTTTTTAATAATTTATTTAGGGTTGGGGATTTAGCTCAGTGGTAGAGCGCTTGCCTAGCAAGCGCAAGGCCCTGGGTTCGATCCTCAGCTCCAAAAATAAATAAATTAAGAAAGAAAGAAATAAATAAATTAAGAAAGAAAGAAAGAAAGAAAGAAAGAAAGAAAGAAAGAAAGAAAGAAAAAATAATTTATTTAACTTTATTTTATGTGCATTGGTGTGAGGGTGTCAGATTCCCTGGAACTGAGTTACAGACAGGTGTGAACTGCCATGTGGGTGCTAGGAATTGAACCCAGATCCTCTGGGAGGACAGCAAGTGCTCTTAACCACTGAGCCATCTCTCCAGCCCCTTAGTGACCTATTTCTAATGAACAGAAGAAAGCAGAAGTTATACTGTGTGACTCTGAGGACTAGGTCATACAAAGATACCATGACTTCTCTCTTGGTTGCCTCTAACAAGTGTATCTGCTAGTGTTATGTCAACTCGACAGAAACTAGAGTCATCTGAGAGGGGGAGCCTCAATTGAGAAAATCCTTCCATAAGATCCGGCTGCAGGCAAGCCTGTAAGGCATTTTCTTAATTAGTGATTGATGGGGGAGGGTCCAGTCCATTGTGGGTGGGGCCATTCCTGGGCTGGTGGTCCTAGGTTCTATAAGAAAGCAGGCTGAGCAAGCCATGGGGAGCAAGCCAGTAAGCAGCACCCCTCCATGGCCTCTGCATCAGCTCCCACCTCCAGGTTCCTGCCCTGTTTGAGTTCCTGTCCGGACTTCCTTTGATGATGAACAGTGATGTGGAAACATAAGCTGAATAAACCCTTTCCTCTCCAAGTTGCTTTGGTCATGATTTTCATCACAGCAATAGAAACCCTAACTAAGACAAGTTGGTACCAGGAGTGGGGTATTGCTGTGATAGATCTGACCTTGTGTTTTGGGGAGGATTGTGGATGAATTCTGGAACTTCGGGCTAGAAAAGCCATTGAGTGTTGAGCTCTCAGTGGGCTGTTCTGTAGGAGCTTGAAGCACTGTTGAGGGCAATGCAGATGATATAGGCCTGGCTTATGAAGTTTCAGAAGGAAACTTAAAATAGGGACCATTTATTTTGAATTAAGAATCTGTGATTCTGGTCAGCTGAGGCTGAAGAATCATCTGTGACTAACAAGAGACCAGCACCACTAAAGTGAAACCTTTGCTTTGCTGGGTTACTTGATGCTGATCATAGTTATCAGTTTCTGTCTAGAGATACTCCCCAAGTGGGGATTCCAGACTTGTGGGGCGGTGGACAGGGGGTAGGTCAGAGTATGCTATAATTAGGGTATTAAAAAGACAGAGCTGAAGACAATTTCACAAAGCTCCAGACAGACACTGTGAAGTTGAGAAATTAGCAGTGATCAAGAAGACTAGTATTGTTGAGGTGAAATCTTTTGGGAAGTATTTCCTGAGAGCACAGAGAAGTTGTACTTCAGAGGAAGCCAAGGCTGTACCTCATGCTGGCAGCTGAACTTGGTCAGGGTAAGAGTCACCCAGATGGTACTGGTTTTGAAGGCATGAAGGGGTCATGGAGAATAACTGATGCTTGGCACTGTGAGAGGTCAGGAGAGGCCATTGGTGAAGGTGCAGCCTCAGTGGCAGTTGAGGGCCCAGAATTGAAGGGGACAGGAAGAGAAGTTGAAGCTTGGCACCATGAAGAGAGCCCAGGAGAGGCCATTGGTGAAAGTGCAGCCCAGCTGCAGCAGAAGACCCCAGGATTTTAGAGATGCCAGTGCTGTGGGATGACCACCAAGAATAGCACCTGCAGTGGAGAGGAATCTCCCCAGCTTAGAAGATGAGGTGTATGTGCGGCATAGGGCAGAGCCAGAGAAGTGACCCTTTGGAGGAGCCCAGAAGATTGTTGCGTGAGCCCCTGGTACTGGACGTTGAGTTCTTCACACTGTTGAACTTTGGTTTTGCTTTGTTCAGATTGTGACTATATGTTGGTTCTCTCCTCTTGAAGTAAGGAAGTATTGAATTTTGATTTTCACAGGAGCCCACAGAGGAGAGACCTTGAACTTTTAAAAGAGATTTTGGATTTTTAGAGATTGGATATTTTTAAAAGACTAAACTCTTTGTTTGTTTGTTTTTTGAGACAGGGTTTCTGGCTGTCCTAGAACTCACTCTGTAGACCAGACTGGCCTGGAACTCTCAGGATCCTCCTGAGTGCTGGGGTTAAAGGCGTGTACCACTACAGCCAGGCTTGTAGGACATTTTCTTAATTAGTTACTGAGAGGGGAGGGTTCAGCCATTGTGGGTGGTGCCATCCTGGGCTGGGGGTCCTGCATTCTATAAGAAAGCAGACTGAGCAAGCCAGTAAGCAGCACCCTTCCATGACCTCTGTATCAGCTCCTGCCCCCAGATACCTGCCTTGCTTGAGTTCCTGTCCTAACTTTCTTTGGTGATGAACTGTGATGTAGAAGCATAAGCTGAATAAACCCTTTCCGTACCAATTTGCTTTGGTCATGGTGTTTCATCACAGCAGTACTAACCCTAAGACAAGAAGTCTGATGGTTTCTATTTTCTCTTTCTGGGGATGATTGCTTTGAGGGACAGTGCCATATAGAAGTCTGACTTTTTATTTTCAACTTAAAAACAAAATAATTGTGTGTGCACAAGCATGGGTATGGGCACTGGAGTGCAGTTGCTGTGGGGGACTGAAGAAGTCATTGGATCTTCTAGAGCTGGAGTTAGAGTTGGCTATGAGCTGTACAGTGTGGGTGCTGGGAACCAAGCTCAGGTCCTCTGTAAGAGCAACACAGACTCAAACACTGAGCCATCTCTCTAGCCCCGAAGTCTGACTTTTTCAAGGCTACCATGTTCCTAGGAAGCCCAAGCCAGCCAGTGGAGAGACACAATCAGATAAGCTCAACCTGCATCTGGAACAACAGTATCCAACTATCCAACCATTCAGAGACAAGGTGCCAGACAAAGCAGTGAGGGAACTACCTTGGCCATTCTGGCCCAGGATTCCCATTGGCAAGATGTATGGCTCCAGTGGCAGCCCCAAAATCACTCTAGTTGATGTCTTATTTGTCTAAGCATGGGGCTGAGTAATCCACACTGTGCTCTAACCAATGTCTGACTCATGGAATCATAAGTATACGCTACAGTGTGTGTCTTGACTGTCATCCAAAGGCTTGTGTTAAAGGCTTAGTACTTAGTTAAAGGCAATACTGAGAGTGGTGAAAATCCTTAGGAGATGGGGTCTAGTGAGAGACCTCAGGTCAACTGGGGGATATGCCCTAGAAGTGGACGGTGGGACTCCAGTCCCTCTGCTATTTCCGATTCACTTCTATGAGGTGAACAGTTCCCTCCTGCCCGCTGCTCTCGCCATGGTGCACTCTGCCACCACAGACCCAAGCAACAGAACCATTCAGCTGTGGACTGAAAGCTTCGGAACGGTGAGCCAAACAGAACCTTTCCTGTGTTTAAAGGTGATTTATCGCGGGTATCTGTTACAGTAAAGCTTACGCGGTACATTACATGGTTGTTAGTTTATGCTAAGTTTTTGGAGTAGCTTTTTATGGAGCAGTCAACAGTTGCAACATACACACAGTTAATAAGTGTTTAACTCAAACATCTTTTAAAATTTTTTATTTTAAATTAGTTATTTATTAGCATGTGCCTGCCTATGCACACACGCATGCATATATACTGCGGTGTTGTATATGGAGCTCAGAGGACAATTTGTGGGAATTGGTTCTCTCCTTTTACCATAGGTACTGGGGATTGAACTTGGGTGTAAAAAGCCCTTTTACCTTCTGAGCCATCTCTCCAGCCCTCAAACATCTTTTAAAAGTCTTTGCTAGACGTTTTTCATTGCAAAAATAACATCTATATATTGTATCTCATTCAGCACAGAAGTATTGTTTGACTGTTTGGACCGCCCACCCCCTCCTGAGACAAGATTATTTCTGTGTAGCCCTGGATGTTCTGGAATTCGCTCTGTAGCCTTAAACTCAGAGATCTGCCTGCCTCCTGAGTCCTGGAATTAGAGGTGTATGTCACCACCACCCAGAATCCTTTTTCTCTTTCTTTTTTCTCTTCCCCTCCCCTCGCCCCCCGCCATGTACCTGTCTCCTTCATCCCACCCCATAGCCCACAGTAGCCTTGAACTCATGACAACCCTCCTGCCTCAGCCTCAGAGTGCTAGGATCATAGGTGGGAGCCAGCATACCCTGCTTATCTTTTGCTGTAGCTCCCTTAAATAGCATAACTGTTCATAGGCTTAGTGAAAAATTATTGAATAAATGATTCCTGCTTCCTTTCTTCCCTCTCGTCCCTGATTATCTATCTATTCATATTTCAACCCTAAAAGTGCTGGTGTGAGGCTCTACATCAGCAAACTCCTGCTTCTCTGGAGGTCAGGGAGAACAGGGCCTCGTGGATGGAGGGCTGGGCAGGTCTCACGCAAAAGGGCACTGGCTTCCTCTGACCTCAAGTCCCTCGACTGATGTAAGGCTGTGGTTTTATAAAAACCAAACTCTGAGAATAACTCCAAGGTTAAGAGCTTCAGGGCACTGTGTGGGCTTTGGGAAAATAGCAGGTAAGTTACAATGTTAGGAAGAATTTGGGGAGGGAGAAATCTCTGGGTGCCAACATGTTATCTAGCCTTGGGCATGTCCTCCCTTCTCTGCTCAGAGTCCTTATGAATCTCTTCAGCCAAAGCCTGAAGTGGGAAAACCTGAGATCATCAAAAGTGAGGTCTGGCAATGCCTGAAAATGTCAGGAGTGAATACACCCCCTTCTCCAATGCTTTAAATTCTTTAGAAAATGTGGGTTGACATTATGGAAAGAGCAAGTTACTAAACAGTCTGTACAGAGTGTTCCCTGTGTGTAACCTTATCCTGCCTCTCTGCATGGAACCATGTTGGGGAAGGCTGTTTGCCAATGCGTTATCTGTGGTTATCTGAGGGGGCAGGAAGAAATTATTCCCAGTAATTTTAATTTTCTTTCTGGTGTGTTTCCAAATTTTCTACAATGAACATCTATTACTTTTTATGAGCAAGAAATGAAGAAACCCTTTTTAAAAGCAGGCAGTTTGACACATGCCCCCTGTCATGCTTGGTAAGCATGTAAGTTATTTCTAGATAGTTTAAAAATGAGAACCCATCCATACAGTTCTGTAAATGGAGGCTATGGGGTTGTAGAACAAATCATAATTTATTAGCTTAAATCAGTGCACATTATCTCATAGGCTTAGCTGCATCTTCTGACCAGAATCATACAGGGGATATCAAGGTGTTGGCCAGAATCTATTCACTTCTGGAGTTCTAATAGTGTTTTGGTTTCTGTGGTGTTTTGAATAAGAATGGCCCCCATAGCCTCATATATTTGAATGCTTAGTCATCAGAAGTGAGTGGCACTACTTGAGAAGAATTAGGAGGTGTGGCCTTGTTGGAGTAAGCATGTCACTGGGGGCAGGCTTTGAGGTTTCAAAAGCCTAAGCCAGGACCAGTGTTTCTCTCTCCTGCAGCCTGCAGATCAAGATGTAGAACTCTCAGCTACTACTCCAGCACTGTATCTGCCTTTGTGCTGCCATGCTCCCTGATGATAATGGAGTAAACCTCTGAAACTATAAGCAAGTCCCCACTAAATGCTTTCTTTTATAAGAGTTGCTGTGGTCATGGTGCTTTCACAGTAATATAACAGTGACTAAAACTGAAGTTGGTACCAGCAGTGGGGTATTGCTGTGACAGTAGTAACCATACTACTTGTGGCAGAATGTGGAATTTGAGACTTTGGGTTAGGAAAACAGATGAACATTTATTTATTTATTTGTTTGTTTGTTTGTTTGTTTGTTTGTTTTTCAAAACAGGGTTTCTCAGTGTAGCTTTGCACCTTTCCTGGAACTCACTCTGTAAACCAGACTGGCCTTGAACTCACAGAGATCTGCCTGCCTCTGCCTCCCAAGTGCTAGGATTAAAGGCGTGTGCCACCACCGCTCAGCTTGCAGTTGAACATTTTAAGTGGGGTTTAATGGACCATAGTAAGAGTGTTGAAGACAGTTCTGAGAGCAATAGTATGATGGCCCAGCTCAAGATGTTAGTAAGTGTTCTAGGAACCATTCTTGTGATATTTTGGCAAAGAACGTGGGCTGCCTTTTGCCACTGTCTGGAAAAAAAATCTGCCTGAAGCTAAATTGAAGAGTTTTGGATTAATGGCATTGGCAGAGGAGATTTCAAAACAGCCTAGTATTGACAATGTCATGTGGTTATTAGTGGTCACTGTTATGCAGATCTATAATGAAAAGGAGCAAGCCGAACCAAGGAAAAATATAAAATGTTCAGTTTGAGGAGAAAAGGAGCACTAGGAAGTGTAAAGGAGCTAAATCCTGTGCTCAAGGAGATAAAAAGATTAAAAGAAAGCCTGATGCTAAATGAAATAAAGGGAGTGGTGATCTCAGGGCAGACCCCACCCAGCTAAGCTTCCAATTTGTGAAAAGGAATGAAAGAAAAGCTTAAGCAGTGAGGGAAACCATCAAAGACAGAAAGCTGATGAAAATGTATTTGAACAAGGGGACCAAGTTCCAGTCTCAGCAAGCAGCAGAACTTTGTTGCTTCGGCCACATGGTTCTGGCTTTAGAATCAAGGATCCGAGTAAGGAGTTGTGGAATCTTTCTCTGTGGCTAAGGAAAGCCACTGAGGCCAGAAGTGTGTCAGGGGTGTCCCTACATGGAGGCCTAGAGAGGCCATTGTGTGAAGCTGTGAAGGTGAAGCTTGGATTTCAGTAGAGACCTCAAGATGTTGCAGATACCTAAGCCATGGGAAACCTGCTAAGAAGAGCTGTAGACAAGTTGTGGAACCAGCCCAAGAGAGAGAAATGTGTTGTAGTCAACAGAGCTGAAAGGAGTTGGAGATCTGAAGAGTGCTTTGACATCAGACATGGAGATTCAGAATTTGAGTTTGCCCAGCTGGTTTTCAATCTTGTGTCTGTCTAGTATTTCCTCACTCTGCTCACTTTCCTCCACTTTGGAATGGTAATGTATACCCTGTGCTATTATGATCAATCCATGTGAGTCTATTGGGTAACAGAATTTATTAAGATATAAATTGAGGAAATACATTCATGAGTACAGAACGGAGTAGACAGGGGAAGTCATCCTCTGATCTGACTGGGAGCAAATCCACCTCACAGGCAGGAACAGGGAGAAGGGTCATGTGACCCTTCTCCAACTCCTTATAAGAGGTCACAAAGGCAGGAGCACCGCCTCCTTTGGGCCATATAGCCCAAGGTCATGGGCAGAGCAAATACCACTACACTGTGCCATTGTATGTTGAAGTATGTGATCTGTTTATTTTGATTTTTCAGGGGGATACAGTTAAGAGAGTGCCTTGACGCTCAGAAGAGACTTTGAACTTTGGACTTTTAGGTAGTCTTGACTGTGAAAGCCTATGGGGACTTTTGAAATTAGACTAAATATATTTTGCATTGTAATATGGTTTATAATATGTAATATGGTGGAATGTGGTGGTTTGAGTAAGAATGGCCCTCATATGGGGGCTGGAAAGATGGCTCAGCAGTTAAGAACACTGACTGCTCTTCCAGAGGATCTGGGTTCAATTCCCAGCAACCACATGGCAGCTTACAACTGTTTTTAACTCCAGTTCCAGGGAACTCAACACCCATGGCAAAACACTAATGCACATTAAATAAATAAATAAATAAATAAATAAAAAATAATGGCCCCATAGGCTCATATATTTAAATGCTTAGTCATTAGGGAGTGACACTACTTGGGAAAGATTAGGAAGCATGACCTTGTTGGAGTACAAGTGGCACTGTGGATTAGGTGTGGCCTTGTAGGAGGAAGTGAGTCACTGGGAGTAGGCTTTGAGCTTTCAGATGCTCAAGCCAGGCCCAGTGTCGCTCTCTTCCTGTTGCCTGCAGATCCAGATGTAGAACTCTCAGTTCCTTTCCAGCACCATGTCTGCCTGTGTCCTGCCATGCTCCCTGTCAGGATGATAATGTACTAAAAACCTCTGAAACTGTAAGCCTGCTCCCATTAAATGCTTTCCTTTATAAGAGTTGTCATGGTCATGGTGTCTCTTCACAGCAATAGAACACTGACTAATAAAGTTTTCATTCATCCCCTCCAAACTTCACACATTGGAAATTTAATCTACTAAATCACAGGTTATTTAGAGATCATGCCTTTATAATGTAATTAAAATTATATGAGGTGGGAACCCTATGATGTATTAGTGATTTTATGAGATGAGACAGTATGCTATCCATATAATACCCTCTGCCATATTATGATGTGTCAACAAAGCTTCTTTCCCTGGATGTCAAGTAGGTGCTGGCACCCTGCTCTTGGACTCCACAGCCTCCAGAGCTGAAAGAAATCTATTTTTTTTTTGGTTTTTTTGAGACAGGTTTCTCTGTGTAGCTTTGTGCCTTTCCTAGAACTCACTTGGTAGCCCAGGCTGGCCTCGAACTCACAGAGATTCACCTGCCTCTGCCTCCAGAGTGCTGGGATTAAAGGCGTGCGCCACCACTGCCCAGCCTACTTTTTTCTTATAGATTACCTAGTCTCAGGTATTTTGTTATAGCATTAAGAAACAGACTAAGACAAATGGGGAAAAATTGACTTCCATGTTCAGTCATGCTGTTGACAGAATTCAGTCCCCTGTGGCTGTAGGAGAGAGCTCCAGTTTCTTGATGTCCTTTGGTTGCAAGGTACTGTAGGCTTGTTGAGGCCACCCATTTCTTTTCCAGCATGGCCCCTTTCTTCAATAAACCATCAAAGAAAACTTCTAGAGTAAGCATGCTAGTAAGACATACTATAGAATAGAATGTGGTAATATATTATGTTTATATAGTATCATAATAATGCTTTATATAATCTGACATACTCATAGGGTGACATCTGATCACCTTTGCCAGACACTATTGGTTCAAACTAGTGGTGGCAAGTACCACTGTTGTTTTATCTCTGGCACAGTGGCTGCACCTGAATCTATTGCTGTTTTAGCCAGCAATTGTAGCGCCAAAGTCACTGGCCCATTTCTTTGGTAGTGGCTCAGTAGGACTTTTATGGCCTGCCAGATCTGCCTCATGCCCTTGCCACCAAATGTAGTTTTAACTAAATCTTTATTATTCTGTTTATCAATAAGACTCAGGAGTCAGAGGTTGGGGTGAAAACCTGCTAGCTCAGAGAAGTTGAGGAAGAACTAGCAGACCTTCCTTCTTCACCTGTGTCTCAAAGAGAGCGTACTTCCATTCTGCCAGACCCAAAAAGACTGCCACACTCAAAGTCCCTCCCTACTACTTCCTGTGCATCTCTCTATCCATCTTGCAGACACCCTCTGACTCTATGATTACTTCCTGTCAACTAGTTGCTAGCTCCACTTCCTGACTCAAGGCTGATTTTATTTAACAAAAACATAAACTCAGGGTTCACAGTGTTATTATATATCCTGAAACATACCACTTCAACAGAACAAGGATATTGTAAACTGAATGATTCCCAACATTCATGTTGAAGGTCTAATTGGGAATGACTGTATTTGAAGATGGTGCTTCAAGGAAGTAATAAAGGTTAACCGAGGAAGTAAGGGTGAAATCCTGATCCAATAAGATTAGTGTCATTTTAAAGAAAAGATACCAAACAAGTTTTTCTTCATTTACATATACCAAGGAAAGTCACACCAGGACATCACTGAGATGGCAGTCATGCACAAGCCAGGAAGAATATTTCACCAGAAACCAAAGTGGCTTGGTCATCATCATCACAGGATTCCAGGCTTTGAAAATGCGAGAAATGAATTTCTGTTTATTCCATCCAGGGTGAATAATCTGTGCCATGACAAGTATAAACAACAGCAGACACAGATCACTGGAGAGGAGACAGAGCCTGTCTGCAACACTCAGTATTATGAGGTTGTTGGAATTCCATACAGAAATTCTAGAAGCTTCTGTGTAACATGTAGAATATTTAAAGTATACAGATGCTCTGAATCATTCTGTAGGCCAGTGTGGGCCTAGGAAATGTTAAATGTATTCTCCTAAAATGATTCCAATAATGGTGTCTGACAACCCATGAGTGAGGAGTATCTGGTTAGACCAGGCACATTTGAATACTAACCTGGCCACTTCCTAGCTAGAGGACTTTAGGTCGGTGTCCCCTTTTTCTAGCAAGAATTTCTTTATCTAATATGACAGAAAATTATTAAAAGAAAATATAAGCCAGGCATGGTGGTGCATGTTTCTAATTCCAGCACTCAGGAAGCAGAAGCAGGTAGATCTCTTTGAGTTCAAGGCCAGTCTGGTCTACATAGCTAGTTCCAGGTCAGCCTTGGCTATACAGTGAGATCATGTCTCAAAAAAAAAAATTAAACACCCTCTGGCATTGGCAGCTTCTGTTTCCAGTCCCAGCAGTAGGAGTTCAATATTGCTGCCTCACATCTAGCCCAAGTCCTGAAGTGTTTAGTGTTTCAGGGCTGTGGAAAAGCTTTAAATAAGAAGGGGACAGAGACTGGGAATATATTAAATATGAAAAGATCTGGATCATGATTGTCTTTATGGCTAGAGAAGATGAGGGTCCAAGTATAGATCTCAGGTCAGTTGTAAGATTGAGGGAAGGGGCCAGTGAACTTTGACACCAAAATGAAAAAGCAGTCATGGTGTCCAGGAACATGCAGAGCAGCCTCCATGTGGTGGCCCTCACGGCAAGACGGTTGTCTAGAATCACAGTCATGGCTTGGAGTTGGGGGAGTGAAGGATGGTGTGTGAACAAGTTGACTCTGAGTAGCATTAAATGACCTATAAATATAAATATGAGGGTATGAGAAACTTCCTATGATAAGGAAAAAAAACCCATCCCAGAGATACACAGAATGAGATGCATGAAACCTGCAGAGCACAGAGCCTGCATTGACGTTTCACAAATGGAAGCTGCTCACGTGATCATAATCTCCTACTCTGAGGGGCTAAAATGCCTTGCTCTTATTCATCCACCTTGATGGGTCCATCAACTTCCAGGCTGACAGAGATCAATGGCTCATTGGGAAAAGTTTGGTTAGGATCCTAGGTAGACAAAACATAAGCAAGTCAAATGACTCCTTTTCTTTCTTTTTCCCAGCAATACATTATTTTCATTTCCTTTTTTATTTTTGAGATTATAATTTGCTGCAGGCCGCAGGAATATATCATAAGAACTCAGCTGGTTATGGCAAAGTCACTACCTGGAGGGATCTGGGAATTCCTCCAGAGGAAGCCAAATCCCAAGGAGTTTTTGGTGTTACTTGGCTTGTTATATATCAGCTGTATTCTGTTATGAAAATCATGTGTGCCTTCATAGTTTTCCCAATTGACTTTTCCCTAAGAAGGACTAACAGTGTATAGGCTGATCACTCTCTGGACATACACATTCCAGATATTTGGAGAACAACCTCAGGAAAGGCTTTCTCTGGAATCAGATATCTATCTCCCTTAGCCACTTTCAAGGACTACAGGAAACACCACCCAGGTGGGTGCCCAACTTCCGAGGATAACAATGATAACAGCCCATCTGCAAGTCTCCTAACTTAAATTCCACAAGGAGACACCGCCCAGGTGGGCCCCAACTTCCTAGGACTAACAATGATAGCAGCCCACACACAAGTCTCCTGACTTACAGTAAATTCCACAAGGAGACACTGCCTAGGTGAGGTGGACGTTAAGTAATAGCTTTACACAATTTAGCTCGGACCCTCCCTTTATATACCGGGACTTCCAGGGCACAGGACAGAGAAGAGGAAAGAGAATGGAAGAACTAGATGGGTAAGAACTTGAGAGGAACAAACTGAGATGGGGAAGAATTAGATTGAAGGGCTAGAAGAGAGGACTAGAGGAACGAGATGGAAGATGAGGAAGAGCCAGATGGGGAAGAACAAGATGAGGAAGAGCCAGATGAGAGAGAAGGAGATGGGAGAGGAGCTGATAGGGGAAAGAACTAGATAGATGAGAACCTAGAAGGGACAGAACTAGATGAAGGAATTAAGATAGAACCTAGAGGTGACAGTAGATAAATACAGAGAGAAATCAGGCAAGAAAGGAGCTAGCTAGACATGAGAGCAGAATAGAAGCTGTGTAGAGAGAGAACTATCACAGAATAATAAAGTATATGAACTAAGGAGTTTAGTGTACACAGATTCATTTCTTCTCATCAAAGATTAATTATCAGCTGGTTGTAGATTCTTCCCAGACCCTGGGAGGGGACTATCGAGGGGCTGGACCCCCCTAGTCCCCGATAATAATTACATAATTTATCCTTTCCATTTCCTCCCTCCAAACCCTCCTAATATACTCCTCCTTGCTCTCCTTCACATTCATGTCCTTTTTTCATTAATAATTATTATATACATATGTGTATACACATATATTCCTAAATCTAAGCTGCTCATTATGTATAATGGTACCTGTATGTATGTTTTCAGGGATAAGCATTTGGAATTGGATAACCAGTTGTGTGCTCTTCCTCAGGAAGAGTATTTCTCCTGCTCTCAGCCTTCCTAAGTTGCTGGTAGTTCTTTGTATAGGGTTAGGCTTCATGGGCTTCCCCCATGCACTTTGGCATGTCTACTGGAATCACTCTTGTTCAGCTCATGGATAGGCTGTCATATTGGTGAGACTTTATGGGTGTAGCTTCTGACATTACTAAGAGACACAGTCTCACAGAAAACCTCCTGATCCTCTGGCTTTTACAGTCTTTCCACCACCTCTTCCACAATGTTCCCCTAAGTCTTAGGTGAGGGGATGGTTTGTGGATGTATCCATTGAGATTTGGGGACTCATTTTCTTCCTCTAGAGTACTCGGTATAATCTGAGGTTAGGATATAGCCCTTTGCCTAGCCTCAATAAATGAGTCTCATCACTAGATATTGTAGTTTTGACACCAAATGCTGGCCACAAACAAAAGACTGGGTCTTATGAGTGTGTTTTAAGTTGCTAACCTTCAAAGGGTGTCAGAGCAAAATATGCAACTAGGGTTCATTCCTGGGCATGGGACCTGTGAGGCTGCACAGGACCATCTACACAGAAGGGCCTCATGTTTAGAAACTACTTGCATTTGGCTTAATTAGTAATTTTTGAACAAGGAACTCAAGTTTTCAGTGGGCTTCTAAGTTTATGTATATGTCTACTATAGCTTATTTATTTTATTTTATTTTATTTTTTTGAGACAGGGTTTCTCTGTCCAGGAACTCACTCTGTAGACCAGGCTGTCCTTGAACTCATAGAGATCTGCCTGCCTCTGCCTCTCGAGCGCTGGGACTAAAGGCGTGTGCCACCACCACCCGGCGAATATACCTTATTTTGATTTCAATTCTTAGTAGCAATCTGCATGTGAATCCTTCAAATTCCTACAATCCTTTGTCTTTTATTAATTTGTGTGTGTGTGTGTGTGTGTGTGTGTACATTTGTACAGGTGTTTGAATGCCAAGACATATGTATGGAAGTCAGAGGACAACTTTTGGGAGTCAGGTCTCTCCTTCCATCTTGTTGTGGCAAGGTCTTTCTTGTTATTATTGTATTTCATATTCCAGGCTAGTAGCAAGAGTTTCTAAGAGATTCCCTGTTTCGGCCTCCCATCCTGCAATAGGAGTGCCAGGATTACAGATCTGTACCACTGCATTCAGATTTTTTTGTATGGCTCCAGGAATCAATCTCAGGCCTCAAGTTTGTAAAACAGGCGCTTTTGTCTGCTGAGCCAATCTTTTGAGTCTTGATGGATCTTGAATGCTTTTCCTTCATATGAAAATTCACTGAGCATGGGTGTGAAACACTGGGCACTATAGGATTTGAGAACAGAGCCAATACAGGAATATCCCCTCTGTGTAGATCTAGTACGTAGACATAGAAGTGGTTTTTTGTCCCGTGTAGGAGGCACATGGATGCTTAGCTTCAGTTTTCTAAGTGGAAGAAATGTAAGGGAATGAGAGGGGCAAGCATTGTGGTTTGGACAGAAATATGCCCCAAAGCTCATGTTGAAAGCTTGATCCCTGGCTAGTGGTGTTATTGAGAGATGATTGGATCATGAAGATTGCAACATCATTGATGAGGTTATACTAAATGGGCTAATAAGAGATGGGGCTGAGCAGAAAGACACTGGGGGTGTCTTCTTGCTTCAGGCTCAGTGAAGACTAAAACACATTTCTTCCTTTAGGTTGTTTTCCTCCTATTTTGCAACAGGGACAGAAAGCTAACACAGAAGCACACGTGGGTGGATTCTGCCTCGTCTGCTGTCTTCTCTTTCTGGAAGCACAGTGTGTATCAGACACAGGCTCTCACATATGCGAAGCCTTACACATGCTAGGCAAGGGTTCTCCTGAGCTGTATCCTCACCCTTTTATAACTTTTATTTTGTGACAGGGTCTCCCTAAGTTGCCTGCCCATGCTGGCCTTGAACTCATGATCCTCCAGCCTCAGCCTCCATAGTCACTGGGATTACAGGCCTGCTCCATTAGACTCTGCCTCTGAAAGTGAAGCGAGAGTATCTAGTTATCATGGAAGAGGTGCACATAGGTGAGATGAGGCACCTGGACGCTGTTGGACAGAATGCTATTTGACTGGGGTTTGCCTTAAACGATGGAACTGGGAGAAGTCTCTAGTTCCCAGGCAGTGATATAAACACAACCTGAGTCCTTGTTCCCTTTTCGGACACCTCAGGCATGAGGAAAGAGCAATGCATTTGGCAAGGAGCTAAGAACAACTTGGTATCAATTTACTTTTCAGCAGAAGCCAAATGGCCGGCTCTTACAGACTTGAGGTTTGGGGAGGCCTTTCCACATTTGTATCATCACTGTAACTTTCCTGCAGTTATATGCACTGCAGAATCCCAAAGGGGCTGGGGGTGGGGGTGGCAGTGAGCACTCTGAGCCAGGACAAACAGAGAGGTCATGTGACTTGACCCATTTTCTCTGGAGTGTGTGCATGGTCTCTTCCTCTCACTACAGGCTGACTTCTTCAAAACCCCAAGCTGATCCTACGGCTGTCTTAGATTAGTGGTGTGTGACATGTGCATGCACATATGAGCATGTTTATACAGTACACCTTAAATGATCACATTGGAAAATGAATAATGTAGAGTCTACACAGAACATGCTGAAGTATAATTATGCTAGTCACAAAGCAATCTGATTTTAAATGCTAATTCAGTGTACCTCAGATGTGGTTCTAAAGACTGTCATCATCTTTTGTGTATGTCAGCGAGTACTTGGGACTGAAGTCAATTTCTGTGGCTTCAGCATGGAGACATGAGCCTATGGGTCCCTATGCCCTCGATGTTCAACACTTGATGAGATCAGTGGTTTGCCATCATCCCATTTCCTGAATCTAATTATATCTACTGCAGTGGTTCCCAACTTGTGGGTTGTGACCCCTTCCAAAAACCGCTATCTTCAAAAATATTTACAATTCATAACAGTAGCAAAATTACAGTTATGAAGTAGCAACAAAAATATTATGGTTGGGGGGTCACCACAACATGAAAAGCTGTATTAAAATGTCACAGCATTAGGAAGGCTGAGAGCTACTGATCTATGTCTAAAATTGGAGGCTTGATGGATCAGGATGACAACTAGTGGGCTATTCTAATAGTTTAGAATTATAACTAAGAATATTCTTGTTGCTGTAAAAGTTCAGGACTTTGTTTTCAAGAAAAGGTTTCTCTGTGTAGCTCTGGCTGTCCTGGAACTTGCTCTTTAAAGCAGGCTGGCCTTGAACTCAGAGATCTACCTGTCTCTGCCTCCTGAGTGCTGGGATTAAAAACGCGCACCACCACACTCTGCCATGACCTTTTTTTTTTTTTAGATAGGTTCTTAATATGTTTCTTAGGCTGGCTTTTAACTCACAATTCTCTTTTACCTTTTTTTGTTTTGTTTTGTTTGTTTGTTTTGGTTTTTCGAGACAGGGTTTCTCTGTGTAGCTTTGCGCCTTTCCTGGAACTCACTCTGTAGCCCAGGCTGGCCTCGAACTCACAGAGATCCTCCTGGCTCTGCCTCCCCAGTGCTGGGATTAAAGGTGTGCACCAACACCACCCAGCCTCTTCTACCTTTTTAAAACAAGATTTATGTGTATGACTGTTTTGCCTACATGTGTGTATGTGCACATGTGTGTGTGCGCCTGGTGCCATGGAGGCCAAAAGAGGGTCTAGATGGGTGCTGGGAACCAAACCTCAACAAGAACAACCAGTGCTCTTAATTTCTGAGCCCTATCTCCTTCACCATCCTCTTGCCTCAGTTTCCCAAGTAGCTGGGATCACGGGTGTGTGCCAATGCAGCAGGTCCTACCTGTGGCTTTTTTGTTTGATGCAGTCAGAGAAATGGGGAGCCATTGTTTTTGTGGCGTGTGCCAGGCTGTTCTGATACAGAAGAGCCTTGAGCCTCCTTAATCAAGGCCTCTTACCCCATTTGCTGAAAGGCCAACAGGCACCAGCATTCCTGAAGGTAGTAGGGAGTTGATTTTTCTTTTAAAAGTTATTGAATGTGAAAGTGTGTGCATGTCAGAGGTCTTAATGGTTGATCAAGGCTGAGGTTAAAAAGACAGCAAGGAGAGACTGGAGAGATGGCTCAGTGTTTAAAAGAGTGCTTGCTGCTCTTGCAGAGGACCTAGGTTCAGTTCCAGCACCCACAAGAGTCACTCTTGTGGCTCTTCAGTCCTAGGCGCTTAGGGAGCCGCCGGTTACCGTTCCGACACGGCCAAGTCCAAGAACCACACCACACACAACCAGTCTCGAAAATGGCACAGAAATGGTATCAAGAAACCCCGGTCACAAAGATATGAATCTCTTAAGAGGGTGGACCCCAAGTTCCTGAGGAACATGCGCTTTGCCAAGAAGCACAACAAGAAAGGCCTGAAGAAGATGCAGGCCAACAACGCAAAGGCAGTGAGTGCACGTGCAGAGGCCATCAAGGCCCTTGTGAACGCTAAGGCGGTTAAGCCCAAGATGCCAAAGGGCCCCAGCCGCAAGCTCAGCCGTCTTGCTTTCATCGCTCACCCCAAGCTCGGGAAGCGGATTAGAAGCTACATGGCCAAGGGTCGTAGGCTCTGCCAACCAAAGCCCAAGGCTCAAACCAAGGCAGAGGCCTCAGCTCCAGCTCAGGCTCCCAAAGGTGCCCAGACCCCTGTGAAGGCCCCATAGAAAAGGTTTCTGACTGCCAGACAGATGGACTGGTGTGACACACCCACACACTATTTGCAGATGATCAGGACCCCATGCTGTTTTTACAATAAATTTGAGGCAGGATCTGTTAAAAAAAAAAAAAAGTCACACCTGTGATTCCAGTTCCAGAAAACTTGTTGCCCTTTTCTGGCCTCTGCAACAATAGGTATGAATGTGGCACACATACATATATGCAGGTGAAACACACACACACACACACACACACACACACACACACACACACACACTATTAAACAGAACACAAGGAAATGGCTACTGGCTATCCTGAGTCTTACAGGGTGTCACCTTCAAGACATTACCAACAGTTGCCATTTGCTGAGGGCTTACTATGCACCAGCCATGGTATGTGTGTTCACTCCTCTACTTTCTATCTGGCAGTGTTTGAGGGAGGGATTGCTACCTTTTTTTTTTTTTTTTTTAATGACTTGGAGAGACTCTGAAAGGCCGAGTTGCTTGCCAGCATCCTCAGCTTTGCTAGTGCAGAAAATTCCTTAGCTAAATTTACTAGAACGAATGGGCTCCATGTTTCTGCCTCTTATGAACATGTTTTATATAATTTCTCATACCTATCACTATATGTCAGGTGCCAGTAAGTTGAAATAGAGGGTGACTGAGTCAGGACACTGTCCATTTCATGAAAGAAAAGACAACTGTTACTGAATGTGAACAACTGGGATCTGTTGGCTTTCAAAGTATCCTGGGTTTATACTCCTTCAGGCAAGGCTGGATCTAGTTGGGCAATTCTGGGAATATCTTAGTCCTCTGCACAGGTTCCATTTCCAGATGGACAATCTCTGTGTGGTGGCAAGATAGTTTCAGCAGTGTTAGGTCTACAACCTGGTAATTCCAAAGTATTAAATTCAAAGTATTAAAAACAAAGGAAATAACTTCATTCACCCCCAGGAATAGCTCTATTTGTATAAAGCTAGCTTGGCTTAGATCTTTTTTTTTTTTTTTTTTTTAGCTGAGGACTGAACCCAGCTAGGCAAGCGCTCTACTACTGAGCTAAATCCCCAACCCCTGGCTTAGATCTTATATTCACCCCTTATCCATTTATCCTGACCAAGATTCTCAAGTGCTTGGTTAGTCAGAGCTCTATCCTTATTTCTGGGGCCAGCGACAGACAGCATATATTCAGACGGTGGAGAATTGGAAATGACGAAAGCAACTGATGTGTCCTCATTAAAAGAAGGAAGGGGAGATGGTGGGCAGATGGAAGCAGCAGATATCCATTGCAGAGATCTCTTGGAATAGAAGAGGGCCATCTAGACAATAACAAAGGGGCCAATTTGTGAATTTTCAGTGGGAGATAAATGCTTGATTCATGACTCAGCTGGTCATCTACTTAGGGTGCAGTCCTGTCTTGCCTGTGAGTCCAGCTAAGGGCAGGCTGATTCTGTAAGTACAAAATTAGAACAAATGGAATGAGATGTTCCTAAGAAATATTTGCATCAAACTATTTGTGCGCAGATTAAGGTTCACTCTGTGGGAGAGAAAAATCTCAAGTATGATGTGAAAAGGACTGACATTTCTTCTAGAAATGAAGCCCGAAGGTAAACACTTCAGCCCTGTTGCTCTACCAGCATTCACACAGAGGTCTTTCTCGCTCATAGTCCAGCAGCAACATGGCTCAAGACTCAGGCATTGGCTCCATCTTCTAACTAGCAAGCGGAAGAAGAGGGAATGGGCACACTTTTAAGGACAAGTTGCAAAAGTTGCTCATCTCTGGCTACAAAAACCTAGTAATTAACCTAGTAATGGTTAATTTTGTGTCATCTGTACTGGGTTAGGGAGTACAAGAAACCAAGCAAAGCAGTATGTTTTAGTGTCAAGATTTGTGTGTAAGGACCAAGTAGAGGAAGGTCTACTTCCAATGTGGGTGGAGTCCAGATAGCACAAACTCGGAAGTTGTCATACCTTTGTATCTGGACTGAACTGTTCTCCTAGCACCCCAGCTTGTGGCTGGCCTATTGTGGCATTCATCAGCCTCCACAGTGGAATCAGTTTCCCTAATAAGTGCCCATCATATATCTACACCAGGATCTTATACATACATAATCCTGTTGGGTTTACCTTTTTGGAGAACCTGAATTTACTGAGGTTATACTTGCCAAATAGGGTGAGAAATGTGTTTAATTGATGAACAGATGCAGTGGTTCTCAACCTTCCTAATGCTATGACCCTTTAATACAGTTCCTCATGTTGTGGTGACCCCCAACCATGAAATTATTTCATTGCTAATTCATGAGTGTAATTTTGCTTCTGTTCTGAACTGTAAATGTCTGATATGCAGACTATCTGATATGAGACCCCTCTGGGGGTCATGACCAGTCGAGAACCAGTCTTCTGTCAGAATGTGGCACTCTAACAGTCAGTCCTTTCTTTGTTGTGGGAAGAGGCCTATCCAAAGGTTGAGCATCTTCAAAAGGCAGCTGTGAAAGACTTCATCTTTCTCCTATTCCTTCTTCTTTTAGAGCTGGGGATCCAGTCCAAGCCTTTACTATGAGGCAGGTGCTCTACCACTACCTCCAGCTTGTTGCTTTTTTTTTCTCTTAAAAACTCCTGAACTAGCCATGTACCAGGATGGCTTCAAACATGGCTGTCGCCTGCCTCTGCCTCCTCAGTGCTGTGCCCATTTGATTGGTACATTCTGATTTGAAATAGTCCAGTTTCAATGTAACAATTCTTAAAGTTATATTTAAAGTATTTCATTTAGAACCAGAATTCTCTTGGCTATAAAGGGCATCTGCTTTGCATAACCACAAAGCCATTCTAACAAATGTATTAGATACTGAGTTTCACCAAACTCAATTTTCAGTAACTGTTTCATTCAAGTGTTTTCTAATTTTGATATCAAATCACCTTCTAGAAAGACTGTGACAATGTACATTCCCACCATAATGTAAAAAAGTTCTCATTGATCCTAATTTTTGCTACCACTATAGACAACTGATATTTTAGATTTTGTATGTATGTACATGGTATTTGAGGTCAGAATAAGACATCAGATCCACTGGAGTCAGGGATGGTTGTAAATTGCCATGTAGGTGCTGGGAACTGAACCTGGGTCCTCTATAAGACCAGTAATCGCTCTTAGCCTCTATGATGTCTCTCTAGCCTCCTTTTCTTTCATTTTTGTTTACACATTGTATTTTTTCTTGTGTTCATAAAAGTAGGCTGTTATAACTTTCTTCTGTACTTTTTTTTTTTTTTTTTGCTTAATAAAATACATTATGAACACCCCACAGTTGAGTAGGAGATCTGACTCCCATGTTTAACTTTTTTTTTTTTGAACTTTCGAGACAGGGTTTTTCCATGTAGTCCTGGCTGCCCTGGAACTCACTCTTTAGAACAGGCTGGCCTCAGACTCACAGAGATCCTCCTGCCTCTGCCTCCCAAGTGTTGGGATTAAAGGTGTGCGCCATCACTGCCCAGTGTTAGTAAACTTCTAATACCAATAGTTTTGTCTTATTATTTTTAGCTTTTTGAGTCAGTCTTCAAAGGATTGCTGGCTAAAAGAACATACATTTAAAAACTTTAATTTTGTCAAGTTACCTTTTCAAAAGACTGGTACAATCTACACTCCCACCAAGAATGTTAAAAAATAATTATGTGTCCTAATTTTTGTTAGCACTGTAGGCGACTGCTGTTTTAAAATTTTGCTGTCTGATTGATGTGAATAGTCCTTTTTGTGGCTGGTTTATGTTTCACTGACGGCTTTGGATACTTCCATGCTTACAGAGATGCAGAAGAGCACGCTGGCTAGAGCAGATTGAATTAGGCCCCTTGAGGGAGTCATAGCTCTCTTACCCACTCTGTGACATGTGCAAGTTACTTTATTCCTTTAAGGCTGTCTCTTTTGCAGGAGTATTTCCTCTCCCTAAAGCAGGCTGAAGGCCTGAAACAATACCTAACATAAAACAGCACTAAAGGACTAACAATTACGTGCATGTGCCACATTTTGATCAACAATGAACCACAGTGGTGCCTTAGCAGAGTCTGCCTAGTGGCACTAGGTGTTTTAGTTTGTGTTAAGTATACTCTGACATTCACATAACAAAACTGCCTAACAACACATTTCTCAGGATATATGCCTGTAGTCATGATACACAACAGTTAGTGTCATATATAGGAATCCTATGTATCAGGGATAGTAATCCTGTGTCTGTTACTTATGTTGGAGATCCTTCCTTAGTCTAACATATCTTTTATAGATTTGTTTTATATAGAGAAATACATCTACTGTTCTCTTTATGGCTTCAAGGGTCCTTGTTTTATGAAAATCTATTGGTTTCTCTTTCAGTTAATCACGTTACTTTTAGAAGATTTTAGTAGTACTATAAATTTATCTTACTCTTTAATTTAGCAATTTGAGAACTCATCTTCAAGTGCTAGTTTGGACTCAAGCACTAAGGACCACTGTTTTATTTTTTGCCAAAAGGTAAGTCTCTGGACTGACACTGTTCTTTTCAACTTAAGTTAACCAATGAACAAGTTAACTATCTATGCCTAATCGTTTTGGTCTTGGATCCCCAACATTTGCTCTTATTACACATGATTCCAAATATCAAGGGAGGATACTGTTACTAGTCAGTCTCCCTCCTGGGAAACAGGGGCTGGGACGGAGCTTGCCCTCCAGGACTTCTTGGTGCGTGACCACTACCTTTAATTCAGTTTCAGGGGAATAATCAATTGTTTTCATGAGGGTCTGAAGTTTACTGTTTTATTCTCTGGTTCCTTCATTTGGCTACCACTAATAAAACTCATTCTGAAATTACATTTATTTGTATGTATGCCAAATATGGATGGTCAGAGGATAATTTGCTGGAGTTGGTTCTCTCCTATGTTGGTGCTGGGGACCCAAAACAGGTTGTCAGGCTTGACAGCAAGTACATTTATCTGCTGAGCCATCTTGCCAATCTGGGAATTTCATTTTTTATTTCCTTACAAAAGGAGGATGTAGGAGTCTGCAATTTGAAAACTGGTATGAGGGTTCTTTAGGGGGTTTTGTATCACTGCCTGTATTGTTTCTTTGGGACGTTTTCATCAGAATGACTAAATTCCTGCCAATTTGTCTCTGTTGTTTCTCTTTAAAACCCAAAGTCCTGGTGGGAGAGCAATTTTGATAGGATACACTTAGACTGCTCGAACTTTGGCCAGGAGTATGAGGTCAGTGTACTGTCATGTACTGTTCCACTAAAACAACACAGGAAGGGAAGGAGTAGCTTTTCAAAGAGTTGTCAGTGAAAGAAGTGATTTGAGGCAGGCCAAAGCAATGGATGTCCATTATATTAATAGTTAGCAAAGAAGAGAATCTTCAGTGGACCAGTAGCCAGGATGCAAATGTCACACTATCATCACTCAAGAGTGCTTCATCAAGGTACACTGTAGTAGATTGAGCAATCCAAAAGGCTTTACTGACCTTTATTGCAGTGACACAGGATTTTAAAAAGTGACTCATTTTCTTCTCTTTGCCTAATGTGAGCAATGCAATCAGGATTTAGTAGTTTAGTCATCACTTTTAAATCTGGAATAATCTTTCATGTAAAGTGAAGCTATCAAGCTATTGGTAATTTTGATGACTCAAGATGTTTTAAAGGATGCTTTAAAAACTAAGGAACAATTACCAAACTCTAAGCTTCCTAAAGTGTAGCAGTCTGCCAGCTTGCATAATGCAAGAATTTAAGTGCTAGATTCGATATACAGGGGTTACTTTTAATCATTTGACATACAGGCTCAGGGTTAAGTAATTTGCCAAGGTCAAACAGTAGGCATTTACTTTGTGTGGTGTGTTTTGAGACAGGGTCTCTGTGTAGCTTTGCACCTTTCCTGGATCTCACTCTGTAGACCAGGCTGGCCTCGAAATCACAGAGATCCGCCTGCCTCTGCCTCCCGAGTGCTGGGGTTAAAGGTGTGTGCCACCACCACCCAGCTGGCATTTACTTTTAAAATTCTTTTTCTTCCCTTTTTTTTTTTTTTTTTTTTTTCGAGACAGGGTTTCCCTGTGTAGCTTTGTGCCCTTCCTGGAACTCACTTGGTAGCCCAGGCTGGCCTCGAACTCACAGAGATCCTCCTGGCTCTGCCTCCTGAGTGCTGGGAATAAAGGCGTGCGCCACTACTGTCCGTTTAAAAGTAATGTGGTAGTGTAAAATAGTAAAGTTGAATCTCATGTAATCAACACTGCTCAAAAAAAGTCAGTAATAAGACTTTTCTATGCATTTACAAAGATAAGCATACACTTTGAAATGAGTTCACACCATACATATCTATCAATAACTTGTTTCACTTATAGGCCTTACGGCCATTTTTCGATGTCTACTCACAATAAATGTACCTTATTTATGTTGACAACTATATATATAGACTTTCTTTTATGGCTGAATCAGATTGTTCCAACCAATCTTTGAAGTTCCTACCAGTAATTTTTATGTTTCTGTAGTATATTATTCTCAGTTTGTTTTTCTTTAATAAAATAATTTTGGTGTGGCCTTGACCTCTAGCTAAATAAATAACCTGAACATATCAAGTTTCATTGCTGGTAAATACTGTTATTAGTCAGGACTCAAATTTCAAGTAATAGAAACCAAACTCAAAGTAACTTCAACAAAAAGGGTATTTATTGGTTCACATAACTGCAAAGTCCAGGGGATATACCACTAGCTTCAGGCACGGTTGGATCCAGGGGCATAAAAGTCATCAGAACTCAAGTCTTTCCCTCTTTTGGCTGTTTCCCTCTGAACTGGCTTCATTTTCTGCCTGGCTCATTCAACATAGTAGGCCCTGTTGGTTTTGAATTTTTCTTCTACAAAGCTAAAGCATCTAAGTAAAGAGAACATCTCCACAACTGAGTAAAACGCCTAGGGTTGATTATCATTGGACAAACTTGAATCATGCATCCATTCCTGAACCAATCACTAGAGTCAAGATGGACTTTGCTGATTGATGAGGTTGGAATAACTTGTCCAGCACAAGATTCAACAACTGTCTAAACCACGTGGACTGAAAATTGGAAGAGATGGTTCCAAAAAACATCAGAAGTTGTTATAGTGAGATGGAATGGACACCAGGCAATAAAAAACGACATCCAGGAAAGGACCAGGTACAGTGAGCTTAATCTTTGCCTATAAAGTTGACTTATAGTAGCTGGCATTTCTTCCTTGGTAATCGAATTCTAAAAATCACCAGGAGTGATGTCTATCCTGTCATCAGGAAGCCTACCATTCGCTCGAATGAACAGTACTTTCCATTAGCATCATACTCAAGGATTCACCACGGGGTTTCCATTCAAGTCAGATTTATCAGTGCCCCACTACATTGGTGATGTGAAGCAGGAAAACCATTCTGCTTGGCAAGCAGATCTGTGAGGCTATTTGAGTTAGTTGCAAATTAAGTTCAGTGGTAAAGTTCTGGTGTTGCTCTATGTCTTGTTAAGGTGAACTTAGTTCTGAATGGGTGAGGTACAGGTTCCTTCTGTTCAAAATTCCTTGATGGAACTGGGCACGAGAGGCTGAAACTGACTGTAGTCTTCTTAAGGCCAGTTAGTCTGATTGCAGTAGCATGTCAAAACAGGCAGGTTAAGAGCTGAAGACAAGTAAAGACAAGAGTAACTTCAGAAGGGCCAGCCATACCAACAGTTAAGCTATAATCTGGAAGAACAGGCAGTTTAACAACGAAGCTCTGTAAATTAGTTTTTGTCCTGGGTACTCCATAGGGTTTACTCCAGACATAATTTTTTTGGATCTTAAAGGGCCAGTTGGGTATAGCAGCTTTCATTTTCCTGCTCATCTGTGCAAGAACTGTCAGCTTAGAAGGCTATATCCTCAATGCAGACTTGAGGTTCTAGTTAGAAGTCTATGCTACATCTGGGAGCAATAGGATTGTAGAGCCAGGTTTGTCGTAGTTGGCTCTACTTTCTTTGGTAATCAAGTCTTCACCTTCTGTAATACAGCCCATCTCCAAGAATCATCTTAAAGGCAAGTCAAGGCCTCAGACTGGTTGTGTGGCACTGTTTTAAGATTTAGATGAGCGCTGAGGCATGAAGACAGTAGACAAGGCCCAAGATTAAGGCTTTTGCCTTAAGTTTTAGTTTTTTCTACTTATCCAATCACTGATTAGATTCTTGATTCCTCATTTTAACTGAGTATGGCAGGATTAGAGGGTATGACTGGCAGTGTAGACTTTTCATTTTTTTCTTCTGCAAATACATTTAAAAGAAAAAGAGCTAATAATGTAGAGGTAATAGAAAAGTGAATCTGTAATTTCTTCTTTACAATAGTTGCACATACAAGCAGAAGTCATCCAGATTTTGATTTGCTGACTGTGAGCAGTTTAGAATAAACAGATCTAAGTCTGATTTGCTGATTTGTGTAAGAATCACATAACCATGGTTAAGGGATAGAAACAAGGATATAAAGGAGGCAGTTCCAATGTTTACTCAATGCACTGAAGAGTAGCTCTGGTAGTTGGCCCATAAATTGACTATGAAGTTGAGGAATGAGATTTTCTCAGGTCACAAATTAAAGTCTTGTTCACTATGACTTGATTTCAATATTCAGGAATTTTATCCTTTCTACAGAGAAACAATCTTAATGTCTTAAGAATACTTCATAGTAAGGAATAAAGTCAGCCACTCTGAACTAGTGTAAAGTGATAGTATGAGATAGATGAAATTCCATTATAATATCCACAAGGACAGAAACTCAAGAATACTGAAAAATCCTAAGCTGCCATTTATAGATTTTTTTTTCCAAGTTAGTCTACTTTTCCAGCAAATAGGTTGACAATATGCTACTTGAAGTGCCTAGCAAGTTATCATGGCCTAGAGTCAAAGAATCTGTGTCCAACTATGCCTATCACATACAGCTGATGGTACAGGCATGGAGTATAATCATTAAGGAATATCTCACTGGGTAGAGGAAAATTTTCCAGCTATATTTTAAGTCACATATATGATAAAGGACGTTCAGAGTATATCTTCAGGATCATCTGTTCCATGTAGAGGTGAATAGTTAAATTAATTCTGAATAGGCAGAAATAAACGTTGGAGGAATTTGTTTTTTAAGCCCTGTAAACAGTAGCTATTAAATAACAGAAAACCACGGAGCAGTTTAATTACTAGTAGTTGAGTCATATGACTTGAAATTTGAGACAGTGAATGATAACCAGGTTGCAAGGCCCTTTAGGAAAAACTGTATTTGGATTTTGCTTCACAGTCAATGGTTATCCTTTGTACATGGAATACCATAGTTAATGAGGAGAGATCAAATGAACAACTTGGTCTAAGATGGCCTCAATGAGGCATCAGCTTCAATACCAGCTTTCAGGCAAATTCGTATATCCAAGTTCCAAGACTTCCAAGTCAAGTACGTCCAGTACCACTAGTTACAGGTTTGTGAAAGTTAATGGGGTTCTTCGGTGTAGGATACACATGAATTGCTCTCTGGCTATATCCAACTCCAGGAAGTCCACCTTGGATGGAATGCTATTAATAAAATTTCACTTGACAACGCTGTATGATCATTCTCTGGACAAAGGCATACCCATCTCCAAACATGCTCAGCATCAACTGAATATGAACTATATAGAGTTGGAAGTACCTAAAAGGTCAGAATGTCATTCAGGTCAAACATGGTGTCTTGGGCAGTGGTTTCAAGCAGTATTTTCTGAAGAATTTTACTTAAGGAGGTCCCTTTAGGTGTCACCATGGTGGTAAAGGAAGATAGTTGTGGCAGGCTGCAGACCCCTACTCCTGCTTCATAACTTCAACCAGAGCAGCTTCACTTTACTCTGGACTTCCACGTAGCTTTCCTTCAAAGGACTTCATGAGCACAAAGCCTTTGGAAAATCAGTGATAAGGATAAGTTGTTCACAAAATGCTGAAATACAAAAAATAGGTCATGGGAACCAGAATATGGGTAAGCAAGCTCAATGCTAAGACTACAAATAGACCTAATTACCTAATGTGGACCATGTTATTGATTGATGGAATTAAAGCTTGAGTTTACTATAAATTTTGATTACTTGAAAGTTGAGCTTTAGTGACTAAAATGACTAAAAAGGTTGATCATGCTCTAGTGGGTGGCCCCATGAGTATCTGGACAACACAAACTGGGGGTGGATGGGTGGAGGGGAGGGCACTCTATGAAATTCCCCAAGAATTGATAAAAATAATTGATTAAAAAAATGACAATGGGAGAACAAGACTATTTGTTTTAAGTTGTAATAGCATTGGGAATTTGCAAATATTACTTTTGAGAACTCCAAGGTTGGATGACTTCACTTAAGCAGTAAGATCTGACTGGGTCACAACTCTATCTCTTCCTTTTCCCTCCTTACTTGAGAAGCAATTCCTTTAAAAGTTACATGACTCTATTGAGAAGTTATTGCTAACTCAACTGACACAAAAGTCAATTCCCCTCCATTCTCCCATATTTTAGAGGTCCCCTTGACCAAAAAGTAATAATCAAAACGTGTAACACTCAGATGTAACATAATAATTCAAGTAGTTAATGACAAAACATGAAAGGGCAGTTTCAAACAGTGAATTTATTACTGGGTCTCCGGGCCAATCTGCCAATAATTAAGCACTGGTAACACAGTTCTAATGGTTTCCCATTCTGTTAAAAAGAATATTGGAAAAAAAACAAAAACCCCTGCAGCAATCTGTTTGAACAATGTATGGTACACTGGGTTAAACAGCTATATGAAGCTTTACTGCAGGTCTCGAAACCCTAATACACTACACTACACTGTGTGGGGACACATATTACATATTTTACCACCTCACCGGACAACAAAAACTATAAATTATATACATATATAGAAGCAAATGGCCCATTCTACCTATTAATTTGGGGACAGACCATAGGTAAGCTTTCTGTGTCCAGGAACATTAATAAAACTTAAAGCAATAAGGAAATCTAAAAATGTTTGTTTCATATTGCATAATAGCCTTGTTTTCTAAAGATTTTTTTTTTTTTTTTTTTTAAACCCAAATCACCAACCACCATGGAGACTGCTTGTTCTTATACCTTAGGGACATCATCAAGGATTCTGGTCTAAATATAGTTATCATGATTAAACTTCAAACATCATGCTAATAAGGGCGCCATATAAATTGGAAACTTGTACATTTTCAGTCTCCAGGCATTTTAATACTGTGAATAAAGTGAAGGCTAAGATAATGCCAAGGTTAATACTGGACCAGGAGTCAGAAGGATGCCTACTGTGTCACATTGGAAATTGCTTACATTCTTAAAATTCTGTTTCCTCATTTCAAAAAGGGGTGTGACTGTATTGATAACTGACATAAATGTATATGAAAGTGCTTTGAACCTGTAAAGTGCTATATAAACAAAGGAGATTACCATATAAGTTCTATCTTGACGTATCAAGGTCTTTTCTGGAATCTGGGTTGAAGCCTTGTGAGATGGTTAGGTAAAGGGATTCCTTAGTAGAATTTCTTAAATCGGTGAAAAATTTTGGTTCCTGAGCAACCCAAAGATGATACTATGAGGAATTCAATATGCCTTGGTTTTGATCCCAGTGGGTCAGAATATCTGCTTTCTCATTCAGTAGACAGCTACAGATTTGAAGTATGAAAAAAACAAGAGTCCAGTGACCTTGACAGGATCCTAGGCAGTTCATTCAAACTTCAGTCATTTGAGATTGTGGAGTAGGTTCCATGCTGTTCTCAGAGATGATGCCATTTTCAGACAGTGTTGACAATTTAAAAACAAAACAAAACACAAAATCCCCCGGTCCAAGTTTACTATGTGTCTCTGAAGACTTTTAACTGCAGAAATGAACTGTACATTTATGGAATAAACTTGGCCTTTGTTGTGATAAAATAGCTTCAGTTATTTGGCTTGAAGACTCTTGACTGCACTATAAAGGGCTGTGCTGAATCTGGGCAGAGTAGAACAGGAGTGGAGGTAAAGGTCACATCATGATGGTTGAATGCTTCTTGGGTCACAGTGGTCCACTGGAATGGTGTCTTCTTCAGTAGTAAGGTGGTAGGAATCAACCGTGGACAAAAATCCAGGTACCAGGTCTGCAGGCTGATGGACTAGCAGAAGGTCATCAGAGGTTCCAGGTGAACACTCAGCAATCAGGAGGCACAGGACTAGAAGGGGCAGGGAAAAATAGTTAAGGTAACAAGCGCATGGAATTATAAACACAGGAGTCTAACGCTGGGGTGGGAGCTGCTGTCAGTATATCAACTGTCTGATGGGTATCCACAAGCCTGGCTTACATGATGATAGAGATATTAATTGCTAGAGGCAAAGTCAGCAAAAAAGAAAGGTTGGATGAACAAATGCTGGTAGTTCTCTGGCAAAGATATTTTTTCTGACTGTCTCAGGGATCAACAAATAGGGAATGCCTTAAAACTCCTACTTTGGGGCAGTAATTGTTTTCAGGCTCCTGGGCATTAGGTGATAGAAAAGAAAAGTAGTTTCACAACTGGTACAAAAAGAAGTGAGATTTTAGGTAACACACCAATTTTATCCTTACTTTCTCAGTATTGTCCCAATGCCATCTTATACCCCTGTCCTTTAAAACTGTCCTAGCCTTCACTTTAACAAGCTCTATCTCGACCAAGGCCTTGGTCGGTCCACATGCTTATCTTTAACACTCCCATTTGACTCTCAATTCCTTTGTCTATGGTTCCCTAGTTTTCTTTTGAATCTAGAATTAAGAAATAAAACATGAAAGAATGTGCTTTTTATCTAACGAATTCTTTTTATCAAGAATAATGTTAGTTATGTTCCCTGCTTTAAAAAAGGCTTCATTAGACGTGGTGGTATGTTTGGGCAAAGGGACATAAAACCAAGGTTTTTACTTTCAGCATCTGCTATATGGAAAAAGAACAAATGCATGCAAGTCACTTTTACCAGATTTTGCACATAAAATATTAAAGTTATGCTAAAGATTTTTTTCTAATGTTAAGAGGGTCACAGGAAGAGAGCATTTTAGTTGCAAATGAGGAAATGGCAGAGCTGTGCCAAGTGATGAACCACAGAAGTGCATTTTCAGAGTAAAGGGAGTAAGAAGAAAGTGCAGAAATGGAAAGTAAGGGCGGTTGGAAAATGGTAAGTACCGTAGTTCACTTTGGATGCAGTGTTGTCAGTTTGCACTGAGGGTCTGGACAGAAACCCGGGTCTTCAAGTTCCCAGTAACAGTGCTGATGGCAGTGCTTGGTGACTTGTTGCCTCTTTACTCACAGCAAGATCCACAGTTCCAAACTTGAAAAACATGAACCATCTACCTCCAGAGTTCCTGCCACATCCTGACAAGCTCTTCAGGGTCACAGGTGATCGAAAATCTGGAAACCTGGAGTCCACAGTGGCAGCCACACTGAAAAGTGTAGTATCCGCTCCAACTACTGCAAACACTTCATGAACCTCCAATCCTGGACATCTGTGTTTTGTCACGGAATTTCAAGCTTTTAAGTTCCAGTTGATTTTTCTTTTTTCTCTTCTCCTTTCTCCAGAGGAAAGCCTTTTAACACCACAGTCTTAAAGAGTCTTTTGAGGTACATCCAGATTTAATTACAAAAGAACTAAGACCAACACATTTTTCTCCAAAACAGTCATTTCTCTTGAAGGGAAATCATTTGTCTCTGGCCCTTTGGTAAAGGGAATAGTCAACTTACTTTTTAGACATTTGAATAAAATATCAGAATTGGTAACCTCTAATCATACAAAATACACTTAAATATGTTTGTGTTCACTTGCTTCGAGAGCTGTACCACTTGATAAGCACCACTCCACAAAACGAAAATGTTTGAAATGCAACTGTTCAAACATCTTTATAGTGTTTGCTGGATAATGGCCTGGAATTTAAGAAAAGCAGCTGACAATTAACAGAGAAATAAAAAAAACGGCATTTTGGCCATTTCAGTCTCACACTTGCAAGCAATTAGAATACAAGGCTGGCCAGGAAAAAGTTAAGCTTCAGATTACTTCCAAATATACTGATTTTGTGGTTCAGCCAGAGTCCAACAAAACTTTTCAGAGACTGTTAACCTTCAATTAATAATAAGAACCAAACCAAACAAACCAAACCAAAAAATAACCCCAAACATCTTCAGGAATCCAATGCCTGGTTCAGTTTTTTCCAGGGAGCCGGCTTGCTAAAAATCCACCTGCACCATTAGCTGGGTTTGGCAGCACCATTTAAAAATAAGCCTGTTCACTATCAACCACGCAAACCAGGGATACAAAATAGGAGCAAAAACGATGGATGTCTATGATGGTCGTAGAAAATGGTCGATGAAAAAAAAGTAGTCAGGCACCAGTACAAGCAGCAGAAAAACAGTTGCTGGGCCAAAGATTACATTTCTGGATACTACAGAACACATTCACTCCTAATTGTAGCTGCTTTATATTGGGTGCCATTGTACCATACGTATCAGCCACCCTTCAGGCACCCTACTGTGAGAGGAAAGGGCTTAGAATAGAAGCCAAGCAGTGAAATGATGTTACCCGAAATAGCCATTATGCATTAAGAAGCAGCTCACATATACCAGGGACTCACACGGGGGCTTCAAATTGGTTGTGAAGGGTCCCAAAATGACATGTAGGCCTCAGTTTCCCCCTGGTGGCATGAATTGTTCTAAACTCTGCTGGGTCCTAGCCCCCTTTGAAAACTTGCTATCAATGGATGCGCTCATTCCCCTAGAATGCACTTTCCCACATGTTTCTGCACACAAATTCAAGGAGCCTGCCGATCTCCAACTCCAATAAAAGGTTCCCGGACCTAATTTCAGGGAATGAGCAATTGCTAAGTCTTCTTGCAACTCAAAGAAAAAATACAAACAATAATCATCCTTTATGTAAACTGACGCTTGTGTGAAGCGCTTTCAATCCCATACACACACTGATAGGCAGAGGAGGAAACTGAGGCGCGGACAA